>CM060332.1:48043509-48064260 GCA_030674155.1 Stramonita haemastoma | reverse complement strand
CCTGCTCAATCATTCATGTCCATCACAATAGGAGTAGGAAAACAAGGATTCCCTATTCAGTACTCCCAAAGCTACACATGTGATTCTATCACATCATAGTTGATGACAGGAAATTCTGATATAAAACAGCTCTTGAAAGCATCATTTTTTTGACAGGCCATGCAACAACCTCACAGGCATGCTTGGCTTGCTACATTCACATTTGGAAAGCAATTTGGTTTTCAAAGCTTTTGGATACTTTTAAACCGCAAAGCGCTAAAAAGAACGAATCTTGCTTTTGTTTGTAACTACTTCAAACTTGGGAGTTTAAAGGGTAAAAAGATGTGAACTCGCTTGGTGATGCGTCAAAAACTGCCATGGTTAAAACAGTCTTTACACACACACACACACACACAATCGGTGCATTTTCATCTGTAATTGTTAATTTTTCTGAGAAGTTCAACATCAAAAAAGCTTGAATCCCAATACTCTTCCTGGGTGAGTAACCTGTAATGCTTTTTGATTTTTTGAAATTTTACCTGTAATGCTAAATTATATCTATACACAAGGCCCATCTACCCAAAACAGTGCTGACATACAGGGAGAAGTGGAAGAAAGGAAAGAGAGGTAGAGGAAGACCAAGCCGTCAATGGACAGATAGAGGATGTCACAGACTGGACAGGCAGTAGGCTGTTAACTGAGTGCATGGAACTACAGACCCAAGACAGACCGACTTGGGAGATCCATGACACATCAACCCCAGTCTTGGGCAACACCTAATCCTAATCTAAAGTGAAGAGATGGGAATGGAAAAATCTCATTTATTTGGACACTCTCAGCTAAACTTTTTCCCAATCCCATTCTGACACCTGCTGCAATGTCACAATGGACAGTAATACTCAATGGCACACCATAACATTCACAACAACACTTGCACTTTTATTTTACACCTGGCTAAGGCATTTACAAGCATGCATTCATCCTCACCTTGCACATTTTCTGTATCGTTTTTCCTACTGAAAGTGTGAAGAGAAAAAAAAAACCAAACCAACCAAACCAGTTTTCCACTTACAACCAGTACCGTTTCCATTTTCCTAAAAAAAAAAATCTGGAAATAATGAGAGAAAAAAGTTCACAACCACAATCGAGACCATGAAAAAGATGTTACATGCATTTGGTTAAAGCTGACGTCACACTACCTAACCTATAATGCATGCCTTTGTTTCTCCAATGTGGACATGTGGTGGTAAATTCTTGGCACTTCCGAACACTGTGGAGAAAACCTCTGCATTAGTGTTGGCCGTTTCACAAAGCAGTTGCTGTCAGTTGTTAAATTCTTACAACAAGCAACAAACTTGACAGTGGACAGCTTGATTGCAGAAGTACAATCTCCATCAAACAAGAAAGAGCATTTCAGAAATCAGATTTGTCATCTGTTTATACATATAAACAGACTCTGATGATGCAAAGCTTCAAGAACTTCTTTTGAAAAAAATTTGGATATTTACTATCAATGTTAGTGTTTTTAACAGAACCAGAAGGGGAAAAAAACAACAGGTCTTGGAAATTAAAAAAAATCAACAAAAAAAACCCTGTGCGACTTGGGGAAAATGGGTCAAGAAGTTAAAAAGTAACCTTGCGTGTGTGATAAAATAAATAAATAAAACATGCAAGTTCATCAGCCTGAAATCAAAACAGCATTTTGTACACACAATAAAACATGGACCGTTCCGTACTCTGCATAAAAACTGGAGGAGCTAATGCCTAAAACGATGATTGCCAGTCTGTACCCCCAAAATGAAAACAACCCCCCCACCCCCCAAAACAAAAAAAACACCACCCGTAAAAAAAAAACCCATAAAAAAAGGGACTGGAATCAACCGCAGAAATGTTGTAAATGATGAACACTTCAAGGGAGCGAAATAAAACACAGCCCAGACGTCAAGAACACGTTGACGAGCCTGGGACAAGCCTTGCGAGGCCACAAGGAGGATGACGACGATGGATGGATGGATGGATGGTTGGTTTTCGAACTGTGGAGGTCCCCCCCCCCCCTCCCTCCCCAAACACTGTGTGTGGTGTCAGACGTTGATGCTGATGTAGCGTAGCACCTGCACCTCGGCAGGGTTGTGGTGGGCGCTGAACAGACTGTAGCAGTTGTCTGTGGACAGCGTCTGGAGGAACTCCGTCAGGTAAGCCTGGAAATGGAAACAGTGTATCCTCATTCAGTCGCCACACAGTTGTCAAAGTTTCCCCCCACTTTCAGCTGCTATCCATTCCATCCCATCCCTACCAAGTTGGTGTTAGCTATAGCAGATACCGGCAGCACTTAGACTGGTTAAATGTCCTTCGGATGAGACTATAAACCGAGGCCCCGTGTGCGAACGCACGCAGAACATCTTGCGCACATGTTAAATCCTGTTCCACTTTTCGTAAGAGTAGGCCATTGTGTGCCGGTGGGCACAGATGACAATATTTACAAAACTGCATACACACGGGGACTGGATGAAAAAAAGCACACTTGTGCTTATTTCATTATCCTCAATATAAAAGAATAAAAAAAAAAAATAAATAAATAAATTGGCAGGGGTGCACTAATTTTAGCACTGGGCCCTAGACCCTTTACCGACTTATGCTGGATTCGCGTGCTGTGGCCAGCAAATGAGTTTGGCTTGCAAACACACCTTTCATTTTACACACAACAAAAAATACACTTGACATGAGTTTCCACCAGATACTTTCTGATTCTAAATCTGCTGAAAAATACACATTCAAAATATTGAATTTTTCAGGCGCTTTAGGGTAGCGCAACGCATTTTCACTCATATGGCAGACAACAGAAGTTTTTGTCTGAGCATTTGATAAAGAGGAAGAAGAAAAAAATACTGAATCCAACACACAAACAAACCACATTTGTGGTAGAAAAAAATACTGAATCCAACACACAAACAAACCACATTTGTGGTAGAAAAAAATACTGAATCCAACACACAAACAAACCACATTTGTGGTAGAAAAAAATACTGAATCCAACACACAAACAAACCACATTTGTGGTAGAAAAAAATACTGAATCCAACACACAAACAAACCACATTTGTGGTAAAAAAAAATACTGAATCCAACACACAAACAAACCACATTTGTGGTAAAAAAAAATACTGAATCCAACACACAAACAAACCACATTTGTGGTAGAAAAAAATACTGAATCCAACACACAAACAAACCACATTTGTGGTAGAAAAAAATACTGAATCCAACACACAAACAAACCACATTTGTGGTAGAAAAAAATACTGAATCCAACACACAAACAAACCACATTTGTGGTAGAAAAAAATACTGAATCCAACACACAAACAAACCACATTTGTGGTAGAAAAAAATACTGAATCCAACACACAAACAAACCACATTTGTGGTAGAAAAAAATACTGAATCCAACACACAAACAAACCACATTTGTGGTAGAAAAAAATACTGAATCCAACACACAAACAAACCACATTTGTGGTAGAAAAAAATACTGAATCCAACACACAAACAAACCACATTTGTGGTAGAAAAAAATACTGAATCCAACACACAAACAAACCACATTTGTGGTAGAAAAAAATACTGAATCCAACACACAAACAAACCACATTTGTGGTAGAAAAAAATACCGAATCCAACACACAAACAAACCACATTTGTGGTAGAAAAAAATACTGAATCCAACACACAAAACAAACCACATTTGTGGTAGAAAAAAATACTGAATCCAACACACAAACAAACCACATTTGTGGTAGAAAAAAATACTGAATCCAACACACAAACAAACCACATTTGTGGTAGAAAAAAATACTGAATCCAACACACAAACAAACCACATTTGTGGTAGAAAAAAATACTGAATCCAACACACAAACAAACCACATTTGTGGTAGAAAAAAATACTGAATCCAACACACAAACAAACCACATTTGTGGTAGAAAAAAATACTGAATCCAACACACAAACAAACCACATTTGTGGTAGAAAAAAATACTGAATCCAACACACAAACAAACCACATTTGTGGTAGAAAAAAATACTGAACCCAACACACAAACAAACCACATTTGTGGTAGAAAAAAATACTGAATCCAACACACAAACAAACCACATTTGTGGTAGAAAAAAATACTGAATCCAACACACAAACCAACCACATTTGTGGTAAAAAAAAAACAACTGAATCCAACACACAAACCAACCACATTTGTGGTAGAAAAAAATACTGAATCCAACACACAAACAAACCACATTTGTGGTAAAAAAAAAAATAACTGAATCCAACACACAAACAAACCACATTTGTGGTAAAAAAAAATACTGAATCCAACACACAAACAAACCACATTTGTGGTAGAAAAAAATACTGAATCCAACACACAAACCAACCACATTTGTGGTAGAAAAAAATACTGAATCCAACACACAAAAAAACCACATTTGTGGTAAAAAAAAAAAATACTGAATCCAACACACAAACAAACCACATTTGTGGTAAAAAAAAATACTGAATCCAACACACAAACAAACCACATTTGTGGTAGAAAAAAATACTGAATCCAACACACAAACCAACCACATTTGTGGTAAAAAAAAAATACTGAATCCAACACACAAACCAACCACATTTGTGGTAGAAAAAAAATACTGAATCCAACACACAAACAAACCACATTTGTGGTAAAAAAAAAAATACTGAATCCAACACACAAACAAACCCCATTTGTGGTAGAAAAAAATACTGAATCCAACACACAAACAAACCACATTTGTGGTAAAAAAAAATACTGAATCCAACACACAAACAAACCACATTTGTGGTAAAAAAAAAAAATACTGAATCCAACACACAAACAAACCACATTTGTGGTAGAAAAAAATACTGAATCCAACACACAAACAAACCACATTTGTGGTAAAAAAAAATACTGAATCCAACACACAAAACAAACCACATTTGTGGTACTTTACTGCCATAACCATAGACCTAAAAATAAATAAATAACCACAGACCTCACCGAATTACAGGCTTTCCCTATAACCTTGCCATCTTAAAAAAAAACAACCACCAAAAAAACCACCACCAAATAACTGATAACAAAAATCCTTCCTAGCTTCCTCCAACCCACAAAACCGTGCAATACGCAATGTATCATCCATTCTTCCTTGCCTTTTACAACTAGTGCCACAAGACTGTGCACCTTTCATCAGTCTCTCTTCTCTTTATTTACCCTATCACCTTGAGGATGAACAATCCTGGAGCATGGCTGGCATTCTGCCTTCAACGAGGCCACTTTCAACGTGAACTACTCACTCTTAGTGAGAAGACTTCCACATGGGCTTTTGTGACTTCAGCTGCCAGAATGCAAAAAAAAAAGCAACAAGTACCAGAGATTTCACCCCCCCCCCAAAAAACTTTCTGTTCAAATTCTTTTTTTCTTTTATCAAAAATTTACATCGTGTTTTTCTGTTCTGTTTTTGCCTTTCTTGGATATCAACAACAACAAAAAAAGTCCTGTTACCAATCATTACATCCCTTTATTTTCATTCTTCTTCAATATTTGAGTCAGTTTCCCCCATTGACCATCATCATTATTATATTACTTTGTTTTCATTTTTAATTTTTCTTCACAAGTCAGTTTGCCTGTTGTCTACCTGCTTACCTGTAAGTCCACCTGGTTGATGGGGTCCTTGGCTGTGTCAGGGTCGTCATCTTCCTCAGCCTCGCTCAGCCCCATGGCTACACACACACACACGTGCACACACAGTCAAGCCACAATGTGTTAGCCTGTAGTATCTTATATGAAATCCCACATCCCCCCCCCCCCACCTTTTCTTAAAATTAAATTTCTCTCCAAAATTGCACATCACTGATCTTGTGAGCCAAAGTTTACTGAAATTACACCCCCCCCCCAAAAAAAAAACCACAACAAAAACACCCAAACCAACCAACTAAAAAAAAACTTACTAACAAAACCACACACACCAAAAACAACCCAAGACAAAAAGTACAGCAGACCAGTAGATGGGTGCAATACCAAAAAAGAGTGTGACACCACAGTGGCTGTGATGCTGCCTGCTTTCATAGTTACCTATGTGTACCATCAATAGAGTGTGACACTACCAAAAAAAAAAAAAAAAGAAGTGTGACACCACAGTGGCTGTGATGCTGCCTGCTTTCATAGTTACCTATGTGTACCATCAATAGAGTGTGACACTACCAAAAAAAAAAAAAAAAAGAAGTGTGACACCACAGTGGCTGTGATGCTGCCTGCTTTCATAGTTACCTATGTGTACCATCAATAGAGTGTGACACTACCAAAAAAAAAAAAAAAAGAAGTGTGACACCACAGTGGCTGTGACGCTGCCTGCTTTCATAGTTACCTATGTGTACCATCACTAGAGTGTGACACCACAGTGTGACACCACAGTAGCTGTGACGCTGCCTACCTTCATAGTTTTCTATGTGTACCATCAATAGAGTGTGACACCACAGTGTGACACCACAGTGGCTGTGACACTGCCTACCTTCATAGTTATGTCTACCATCACTAGAGTGTGACAGCACAGTGTGACAGCACAGTGGCTGTGACGCTGCCTACCTTCATAGTCGCCTGCAAACTCCTCCAGGAGGTTAGCCAGGGTGTGATGACCCCCCTCCTCTGAGTCAAAGTTGTCGTCATCAGCATCGTCAATGCCATTCTGCAAAACAAAGACACACGTGTCATCATCATCAATGCCATTCTGCACAACAAAGACACATGTGTCATCATCATCAATGCTAGTCTGCACAACACAAGACACATGTGTCACCATCAGCATCGTCAATGCCATTCTGCAAAACAAAGACACGCATGTCATCATCATCAATGCCATTCTGCACAACACAGATAGATGTGTCACCATTGTCAATGCTATTCTGCACAACACAGACAGATGTGTCATCATCGTCAATGCTAGTCTGCACAACACAAGACACGCGTCATTATCAACATCGTCAATGCCATTCTGCACAACAAAGACACACACGTGTCATCATCATCAATGCCATTCTGCACAACAAAGACATGTGTCAGCATCAGCACCGTTCTGCACAACAAAGACAAATGTGTCACCATTGCCAATGCTATTCTGCACAACACAGACACATGTGTCATCATTGTCAATGCTAGTCTGCACAACACAAGACACATGTGTCACCATCAGCATCGCCAATACCATTCTGCACAACAAAGACACACGTGTCATCAGCATCAATGCCATTCTACACAACAAAGACACACACACACACACACAAAGTTCATCTTCACTGTTACAATAACGAGGAATATGCCAACCACATGTCATATTATCATTCTGTCATATGTGAGTGAAAATGCATTGTGCTGCCGTTACGTGCCAGACAACTCAGGCCCAACAAATCGAAAAACTTGGGCATGGGAAAGAATGATCATTAAAAAAAAAAAAATTAAAGTCTTTTTGATAAACAAGGCAGGAGAATGGGCTAGGAAGGCAGAAAATAGACAAGAAGGAGGTGACAGAACATCTTGCGCACACATTAAGACCCATTCCGCTTTTTGGAAGAGTAAGCCATATTGTGACGGCGGAGAAAAGAGGACAAAATTGACATACCTGCATACACACAGGGACTGGATGTAAAAAAAACAACACATGAGTGATGTAAAAAAAAAAAAAAAAAGCACATGAGTGCTTATTCCACTATCATCGAAATAAAAAAAAATTATAAAACCAGAATCCCAAGACACCTCTCACATACCTACTGTTCATCCACTTTTACAACCAACCAAGTTCTACCCAAAAAACAGACTATGTCTGAATCCAAACAAACAAAAAACAGAAGGACCAAAAAACCCCCAACAACACCCCCCACCCCAAAAAAAAAGAGAAAAAAAAAGAGAGAGACTCACTTCTTCCTCCTCATCTTCCTCCTCCTCCTCTTCGTCGTCCTCCTCCTCTTTGGCGGCGGCAGCCTCTATCTGGTGGGAGAGTTCGTTGATCAGCAGCTTGTACATCTTCACCAGGGCGGGGATCTCTGTCCACTGTTCCGGCGCTGCACACACCACCCACCCCACACTGATGTACTGTTGAAGTGTTCTATAGCATACTGCTTTTTTTGTTTTTTCCCCATTAATGGTGTGTAAAAACAGTTGTATTAAAAAAAATCTCACCTAAGGCGAGGCTCTAGCCAAGGAACAAAACAAAACAAAACAAAAAACCCCAATCATTTTCAGTAACAATGATCCCATTTCAACATCCCTCATTCTCAAAGAGTTCTACAAGCAATGCTCAGAACTGACCTTCCTTGGCCTTGGACCTGGTTCTGATTCCTGTGGAGGCTGAGGGCACTGGCTCCCCCTGAACCACGATGTTGTGAAACCTGGGATCGTTGGTCATGATGGCGTGACGCAACAGCTTGGCTAGGGCAAGGGAACTGAGAAAAACAACAAAGATTTAATGGAATTATAAAAGAATGAACATGACTTACTATAAATGAATGGATGATGAAAAAAGAATTTTGACCAAAGTTAAAAAAACAAACCCCCAAAAAGAGGGGGGGGGGGGTCTGGCTGACTTGAAAAGGGCAGGAAAGTGGATAAGGAAAGAAGAAAGAATGACAACACTTTTTTTTTTTTAAACCAGGGAGGGTAATAGAAAATGGGTCATCTCTCATTCCTGATTTTTAAAAAAATTAAACATTATTCATACTCAAGAACCACCAGACCCCTACAGATGTCACCAACCAAACAACCACACACACACCACAAAACCCTCACACACACAATCCCTACATACACACACACTTATCACAGCACCCACATATCTAACATCACTCAGTCAAGAGTGCTATATTTAACGCACCCTCTCCTTTTACCTAGCTCTAGTGTGGTCAGTTCCTGCTATAATTAGCACCAGTTGGCCCTATCTGGGCTGGGATAGGATGGATTAATTAGCAGCTGAGAGGAGCTGAAAGTGGGGGGAAAACTGGCAGCTGTGTTATCACCCCCTCCCCAAAACTTGTAGCCGCCGCTGTAGTCTAGTGGTTAGGGCGTTGGACTCGTAATCTAAAGGTTGCGGGTTCGATCCCAGCTTTCGGCTATGGTGTTGTGCCCTTGGAAAAGGCACTTTACGGCTATTTTCTCACCCCACCCAGGTGTAAAAGGGGTACCAACCTTGTGTTGGGGGTTAACCCTGTGATAGACTGGCGTCCTATCCAGGGGGGAGTCTATGACTCTCAGTCGCTTAACGCCACAGAAACCGGGATAAGCACCGGCCTGATGAGCCTTAGGCTCAGCACAGACTTTACCTTTAACCCCAAACCTTGGGGTGGCCCCTAAAGGTTCAGAGAAAGCACGCACTGACCTGACTTTTCTCTCGTAGCTGCCGTAGAAGAGGGACTGCCTGGAGCACCACTCCGTCAACACAAACTCCAGGGCGGGCTTGCCTGTGGGGCCCGGCACACTGGTCAGGAACTCCAGCACCGCCTCCAGCTGCAGGTTGATCAGGTGAGCAAACACCATCAGCAGACTCTGTCAGAGTGAGAGAGATAACATCACATTAATCTATAGTAAACACCATCAGCAGACTCTGTGTGTGTGAGGAAAGATCATGTTATAGTAAACACCATCAGCAGACTCTGTGTGAGAGTGAGAGAGAACATCATGTTTCTTTATAGCAAACACCGTCAGCAGACTGTGTGACAGAGAAAATATCATGTTTCTTTATAGCAAACAGCCGCTGCTGTGGCCTAGTGGTTAGGGCGTTGTACTCGTAATCTAAAGGTTGCGGGTTCGATCCCAGCTATTCCGCTATGGCGTTGTGCCCTTGGAAAAGGCACTTTACGGCTATTTTCTCACCCCACCCAGGTGTAAAAGGGGTACCAACCTTGTGTTGGGGGTTAACCCTGCGATAGACTGGCGTCCTATCCAGGGGGGAAGTCTATGACTCTCAGTCGCTTAACGCCACAGAAACCGGGATAAGCACCGGCCTGATGAGCCTTATGGCTCGGGACAGACTTTTTTATATATTTTTTATAGCAAACACCATCAGCAGATTCTGTGAGTGTGAGAGAGAAAACATCATGTTTATAGCAAACACCATCAGCAGATTCTGTGAGTGTGAGAGAGAAAACATCATGTTTATAGCAAACACCATCAGCAGATTCTGTGAGTGTGAGAGAGAAAACATCATGTTTATAGCAAACACCATCAGCAGATTCTGTGAGTGTGAGAGAGAAAACATCATGTTTATAGCAAACACCATCAGCAGATTCTGTGAGTGTGAGAGAGAAAACATCATGTTTATAGCAAACACCATCAGCAGATTCTGTGAGTGTGAGAGAGAAAACATCATGTTTATAGCAAACACCATCAGCAGATTCTGTGAGTGTGAGAGAGAAAACATCATGTTTATAGCAAACACCATCAGCAGACTCTGTGTGTGGGAGGGAAAACATTTTTTTTAAAATTTATTTTATTCTTTTATATCAAGGATAATGGAATAAGCACTCTTGTGCT
Organism: Stramonita haemastoma; assembly: GCA_030674155.1. Classification (NCBI taxonomy): domain Eukaryota; kingdom Metazoa; phylum Mollusca; class Gastropoda; order Neogastropoda; family Muricidae; genus Stramonita; species Stramonita haemastoma. The sequence goes on along the minus strand of CM060332.1, from coordinate 48,053,703 downwards.
TTTTTTTAAATTTTTTTTTTACGTCCAGTCCCCATGTGTATGCAGTTTTGTAAATGTCATCTGTTCCCACTGGACTTAAGGGGAGAGTGGAGTCAGCACTGATGTTAACTCCAGGAGAAAAATCTCCTCAAAGGAGAGCAATGTTCTGACCACTAGGCTATCCTGTCACAAAACATGTTTCTCTATAACAAACACCATCAGCAGACTCTGTGCTTGGGAGTGAAAATATCACAATACATGTCTATAGCAAACACCATCATGTTCTATTTATGTCTTAATCCTCAAAGACCACTTTCAAGACCTTCTTTAAAAAAAACAACACAACAACAGCAAAAACCAAAACAGTATTACAACACCAAACCCTCCACCTTTCCCTCACATAACAACAAACAAAAACAAAACACAACAACCCGAAACCAACTTAAGTCCAACACCACCACCACAAGTCATCCTGATGGGTACCACACCACACCACACCACACCACACCACACCTCACACACCACACCACACCACACTGCACCGTATCCTATCCTACCTGCATGACGGAGAGCGTCTCTGTCTGCTGCATCTTGCTGAGGACGCTGCGCAGGATCAGGTCCACGTTGTCCCCCATGGAGGGCCCGCAGCGACCAATCACCACGGCAACCAGGCGCCCCACGAAGGTGGCCGTGTACTCCGACCTCTTGGGGTCAAGCATCTTGTTGATGACTTGCACCAGGTAGTGCACCCCGTTATTGCCTGGGGAGCAGAGAACAGAACAGAATAGAGTAGAGCAGAGCAGGATAGAGCAGAGCAGAGCAGAGCAGAGCAGAGCAGAGCAGAGCAGAATAGAGCAGAGCAGAATAGAACAAAAGTACAGAGCAGAACAGAACAGTACAGAGCCAAAAAAAAAAAAAAAAAAAGAGAAAAAAAAACAACAGTACAGAGCAGAGCAGAGCAGAGCAGAGCAGAATAGAATAGAACAGAGCAGAATAGAACAGAACAGAACATAGTGACTGACATAGTGCACTCCTATATTGCCTGTGGAGCAGAACAGAGCAGAGCAGAATAGTACAGAGCAGAACTGTACATAGTGCACCCCTGTTATTGCCTGACCAGAACAGAACAGAACCACCCACTATACATAGTGACTGAGATGTCTCATCTTTAGTGTGATACCAAGGCAAGTCAAGGATCAAGTACAAAAAAAAAACCCAACAAAAACAAAACAACAACAAAAACCAGCAGAAACAGCACTTTCTAGATTTACAAACTGTATGCATGGTGTTTGTAATGTTGAACTTAATATTTACATTAATGTTTAATAGAAATCTAAAAGAAAACAAAACACATCAACACCCACAGTGGGCAACCTTGAAATTTCATGGTATCTCAGTCAAAACTTCCAGATTCATGCAATCTGAAGATGAAATAAGTAGGAATCTTGTCATTCTGCACAATCAAATCGATGCTGGCTTTAATTTTAATGTTTTGGCCCCTAACTATTAACATCTGGCTGGAAGACTTTCATTTTCATCTGAACTAAACTGGTATATTGTGAAAGATGTGCAATTCTCAGCAGTAACATCAGTCTGCTCACCAAGCTAAAGTTATGAAATATAATACAGTTTTTAACTCAGGAAACTCTTGAGGACAAAGGTGGAACAGCAAAACATGCAGACAGAGTGACTTAACACCGACCAAATGACTATAGACAAAACATGGACATCACTATGTGTATTTATATATATAAATGTCTTACCAAAGTCATCCCTGAAGGCCACTAGCTGCTCACTGGACACAGACGCAAAGGCTCGTAAACACTCCCCTCCACTCTGTGAACACAACAACAACATTCATACATATCGGCAGATATTCATATCATGGAACACTCCCTTCACCCCCCCACCCACACCGGGTCATCTGAAGATCTTTCAAAAGCCTTCCCAGCGAATTTTGACAAGTTTTGTTTCTGTGTGCTGTCTGTTTGCAGAATAGAAGAGTTAATCAGTATGCTGGTAATGGATTTCAGACTTCTGTTAAAAATATAAATGAGTCTTTTAATATAGTACTGTAATACATCCTTTGGATGAAATTATAAACCAAGGCCCTTGTGTGTGAACGCATGCCGAACACCTTGCACACACATTAACCCTTTGCTGGGCACAACGCCCCAAAGCGCCCGACCCTGTCCTTGGGCAAAACGCCCCAAAGCGCCCGGCGACATGACCGTCACTTTAGAGCGATCATACAATCGAAATTCCCGCCAATCTCGCTTCAAATCTCGTGAATATAGAAGCCACGAGACTGCCCGCGAGACTTCCGCATGTTTATTACAAATGGCGGCGATTGGAGTGAGTTTGTTGCAAGTTTTGGAGGAAAAAAATCGCAAATTTTTCCAAGATGGATGCTATCTTCGAACCCGACATGTACGATCGTTTTTACAGCTTCCATGCCGAAAATATGACGCTGTGAGATGTGTATCTAGGCTCAAATATCGATGTAATCGATCCTAGTAGTGTGTGCACTTCTGAGTTTGTTGACTGAAGTGAGAGAGACGACTCTGACTACGGCGAAGTTCGAGACGAAAATCGATCGTCAAATCTAACACGGCCGATACGCGTTTTGAATTCTACTCTTAGATTTGGGGAAATTATCGCGGATTTCAAGTTCGGCAATGGTTCAAAACTTAATATATTTTGTTATTTGGTTGCTATTCGGGATTTTGATACGGCAGCGGCTCAAACTTAAACGTTAAGCTGATCGCGATCATCGGTAAACAAAAATGGCGGTCGTCGGAATGTTCGATGTGTTCGTGCACCATTTATCAAAAAAACTATAAAACCAACAGTAGGTTGAAAATATCTTTTCTATAATTGTTTCTTAATGTTTTAGTTTTTATTTAATCAAAATCCATGCACGCATTCTAAAGTTATTGCAACGCTAACTGTAACACACGCAAACCAATCAATGACTTTGTGTGTTTATGCATTATAATTCTAAAAGAAAATAAAAATAATGACAAAAATTGGGTATTAGCAATTTCTTTATTCATTTCTGCATCTTGCTGTTTTTATTTCATCAAAATCCACCTGACCATTGTAGAGTTATTGCATGTTAAATACATACACCCACTCACAAGCCATCCACCTCCATTTTCTCTGCCCAGCAGGAAGGTGACAAATGATTTTGCTGTGCCCAGCAAAGGGTTAAAACCGGTTTTGCCTTTCAGAGGTGTATGTTTGTATTTTTTATTCATATTATTTTATTATAATATTTTTTTTACCTTTCAGAGGAGTAAGCCATTGTGTGCTAGTGATAACGGACAACAAAATTTACAAAACTGCAAGCATGCAGGGACTGGATGTAAAAAAGCACATGAGTACTTGTTCTACTGTCCTCTCAATAAAAGAATAAACACACAAAAATAAAGCAGTCATAACTTTTCTCTTTTTCCGTTCTTTTACAGTTCATACTGTAGCAAATCACTCAGCTTTGTACAATTTCTGGAAGTTACATTGTCACTTGCTGAGCCAGAAATCTCTGGCGGAGTAAGAATCAGCTTGTAAAAAAACAAAACAAAAAACAAAACAAAAAAACTTCTCCCAGTTCTTCCTGAGGACCGATGTACAATTAGCAGTGCTAAATAAGGATATGAGAAAAACAGAAACTGAAACCACTTCATTAAAGGTATAGAAGACTAGACACCCCCCCCCCCTACCCACCACACCCCCTCCTAGTGCATTGTTGACAAAAACAAAAAACATGGCAGCACACTTCAAAAGCTATGACACCAAAAAAAAAAGTAGATGAGACAGAGAGTTTGTAAATACTTCTGTAGAAATATGGTTAATTTTTAAAGGTGTTACGAACATTACAAACTGCAACATTTGAACAGGTGCGGATAACATGTATGATGACATGTAGACTTTTCTTCAACAGATGTGGTGGATAACATACATGACATGCAAGGTTTTCTTCAACAGTTGTATTTAAAAATGTACATGTGGACATTTTCTCAACAGATGTAGATATTCCACCTTTCCGAAGAGCAGGCCATCGTGTGCCGGTAGGAGCGGATAACAAAATTAAAAAAAACAAAATCCCCAGCATGCACACAGGCGTGTTTACACACCATCCCTGAGGGGAAAAAAAAAAAAAAAGGGTAGGCGCTGCACTTGTGGCGGCACGCTCTCCCTGGGGAGAGAGAGCAGCCCGAATTTCCCACAGAGAAATCTGCTGTGACATAAAGTGGTATAATAATAATATAATATTATTTTCTATTATTGGAAAAGGCACTTTACGGCTATTTTCTCACCCCACCCAGGTGTAAAAGGGGTACCAACCTTGTGTTGGGGGTTAACCCTGCGATAGACTGGCGTCCTATCCAGGGGGGAGTCTATGACTCTCAGTCGCTTAACGCCACAGAAACCGGGATAAGCACCGGCCTGATGAGCCTTAGGTTCGGGACAGACTTTAACTTTAACTTATCTATCAAATGTGGATATTAAAATAAAAAAAAATTTTAAAAAAGAAAAAAAAAAAGAGACAGACAGAGAGACAGCAGGACTATACTGACCTGCATGGTGGCGCTGTCGTCCGTCTTCATCATGCAGTGGACGGCGGGCAGGAAGGTGGACATGATGCCGTCAGACAGCGGCACTGGACTGGCCCTCACCACCGTGCCCAGCAGATCCAGGGCTACCTGTAATTGATAACTCTGTTGCTGCCACTTTAGTTTATTTGACCCGTGCCCAGGACATTAAGGGCTACCTAAATTAACACATTCCCAGAATATCTACATAAAGCTACCTGTGATTGATAACTCTGTTGCTACAGTTTTTTTAAATCAAAATCTCAAAAACGACAACCTGATCCCCACCTATATGAATTAACTCATAGTGGAAAAAGTGGGCCAGGTGCAATATTTTGTGGTGGAGAGTCCAAAATTTTTTTATTTTTTTTTATTTTTTAAATCTAGTGCTATTTCTCATAATCACTACACAACACACACTCTAAAAACCAAGATGTCCCCCATCATGAAAATCCACATATCACACCACATTCCTACCAAAAAACCCCACCAAAACAAAATACACACAAAGCCCCTGAATGGAACTGACAAAAGAACTGACATAAGTAAAAAAAAAATAAAAATAATAAAATAAAAATAAATTAAAAAAAAAAAAAAAAAAATTTTTTAGTTAAAAAACAAACAAAAAAAGCCACAAACAAAACATAAAAAGTTCCTGAATCAGAACTGACAGAAGTAAAAAAAAAAAAAATTAAAAAAAAAAAAAAAAAAAAAAAAAAAAAAAAAAAAAAAAGGAACCCCCCCCCCAGAACCTACAGAAGTGAGCCCCGGAGAGACTTTCTCCGCGGGAGCAGTGAGGATGCTGGAGAGGGTGGGCAGGATGCGGCCCTGGATGGCCATGGTGCAGGCTGGGTTCTCCACCAACTCCTTCACCACATCCTGCACCAGCGACACCAGCACCGGATCTGATCAGCACACACACACATATCATTACTATTATTTTATTTATTCTTTTATATGGAGGATAATGGAATAAGCAATCATATGCTTTTTTACATCCAGTGTATGCAGTTTTGTAAATGTCCTCTGTTCCCACCGGCACACGATGGCCTATTCTTATGAAAAGTGGAACAGGATTTAACGTGTGTGCAAGGTGTTCTGCATGCGTTAGCACACGGGGCCTCGGTTTTTTAGTCTCATCCAAAAATTTGGGGGGCAGTAGAGTCAGCACTGATGTTAACTACAGAGGAAAAAATCCCCTCGACCGGGAATCGACCCCGGCTGTCAAATTGCGAGCGCAATGTTCTGACCACTAGGCTATCCCGTTCCCTACGCACACACACGTATGCATGCATGCACACGCATGCACATACACACACACACACACCAACACTCTCTGTAATCATCTCTGCAACATTTTGGAACACCGCTACTTTTATGGTAGATAAATGGTCACATATGCAAAATATCACCACTGGTGAACCTCTCAACTCTAGATGAGGAACAAACCCACGCTCCCAAGGGGGTTGACCCTGGCAAAATTCTGTAGAAAAAAGCCACTCTGATAGGGAAACAAATACAGTTGCAGACAGGTAAAAGAATTTGTTTTAAATGGGTAGGCGCTGCACTTGTGGTGACACGCTCTTCCTGGGGACAGCAGCCAGAATTTCATGCAGAGAAATCTGCTGTGACATAAAGTGGTACAAAACACAAATACAACCCCCTTCCAAACATATAAAAATCTCTTTTCTACAATCTGATGTGGCACACTGAAGTGTTGCATATTCCTGAAACAGTTGAACAATCAAGTGCACATTGAGCCATATCCACGCCCCCCCCTTTTTTTCTTCTTCTAAAGTGCAACGAATAATCCAATAGAATGAAGCCCCCCTCCCCCTTTATGGCCATAATTTAGGCATCAGAATCACAGAGACTATGTGCAAATCACAGCAAATTTTCTTTACTTTTTTCAATGACATGAAAACCAGTATTCTTAAAAAGAGTTTATATGACAGTTTCTCCTACCTCCAGCATGTCGAAGAAATATGGCCACGGAGAGAGGACCAATTTTGTTTTCATGCGCTGCAGTAAACTGTGCATCCACCTGTAGAAGGAGACAAGAGAACAGAAAACCTTGAACGAAGCCATTGGCTTGCTTGTATGATGCTTAGTAACAATTATCATAGAAAGAGTTTTCTTCTTCCATCTAAAATTAATCATACAAGTATACAGCTTTATACATTACTGCCCAAACTTTTTTTTTTTAAGGTAAACACTGTGTGCAAAAATCGGAGAATACACCAAAAACATATTACCATTAAAGTTAGTTTACTGAAATTACATAGAACAATTAACATAAATTATGATGCATTCTAATCACAAACACAGGATTGAAGTAATAATCACAATTACCTCCCCCAAGTAATAAAACTGTATGATAAAGACAAATCCAATACTATATGTTCAGCTCTTCGCCACAGAAAAACATCCCAAAACGAAACAACCCCACAGACTGCTAACCCTGACATACCCCCTTTTACCTGTGACTACTCTCAGAACAAAACAACCACATAACTATAATAATATAAGCCACTCTTAACAAAAAAATCTAACTCAACTAGTGACAATATAACCCCCTGTCTGCAACACCCCACACACAACCCCCCACATACACAACAGCTGACATACAACACCCCACACACACAACACCCCAACCACCCTCACCGTGACGACCAGGGACAGCGTTTCTAGGCACAGCGCCAGGACCTCCGAGGAGAAATGGGTTGCCACGGTGACCAGGCCTTCCAGGATGTTGTCCAGGTAGGGGGCCATCAGCTGGATGTTGCCCGTGTCCTTCAGGTGCTTGCAGAAGCCAAACACCGCCCGCACCGCCCCGATGCGCACGCTGGGGGGCTGGGTGGGGTGGAGGCCTCCCACCGTGGCCTGCTGAAACCTGGAGTATTGAGGAGGGAAAAACAGAAATGCCTGGGATCATGTGTGTGCAACGCTGGAGGAGTAAAGAGCTGAAATATGGCAGCAGTCGAGTAAAAGGAAAGCAGAAAAGAGGAACTAGAAGAACAAGGCAAGCAAAAGAAACAACAAACAAAAGAAAGAGAGAGAGAGAGAGAGAGAGAGAGAGAGAGAGAGAGAGAGAGAGAGAGAGAGAGAGAGAGAGAGAGAGAGAGAGAGAGAGAGAGAGAGGGAGGGAGAGAGAGAGAGAGAGAGAGAGAGAGAGAGAGAGAGAGAGAGAGAGAGAGAGAGAGAGAGAGAGAGAGAGAGAGAGAGAGAGAGAGACCGCCGCTGTAGTCTAGTGGCTAGGGCGTTGGACTCGTAATCTTAAGGTTGCGGGTTTGATCCCAGCTTTCGGCTATGGCGTTGTGCCCTTGGAAAAGGCACTTTACAGCTATTTTCTCATCCCACCCAGGTGTAAAAGGGGTACCAACCTTGTGTTGGGGGTTAACCCTGCGATAGACTGGCGTCCTATCCAGGGGGGGAGTCTATGACTCTCAGTCGCTTAACGCCACAGAAACCGGGATAAGCACCGGCCTGATGAGCCTTAGGCTCGGGACAGATTTTAACTGACAAGTGCTGAAGCTTACAGATGCAACCACTTTTTTTTTAATATCTTTTTACTATTGCAGGTAAGAATTTTTACTGTCCATCTGGACACTGCTAAGGAAGAAACAGAAGGAGTAAAGAGGAGGACAGGGAGGTGTTAGTTACCTGGTGATGAGGTCTGTATCCATGGCCTTGGTGTAACAGCTGGCCGTCCACAGGCAGCGACCCACCAGGAATGGGGACACTGTCCACACAGAACACTCTTCTCTCCAATACATGAACATGATGTATAACATACTCTCTACATACTCTATCCTTACAGGTTATGTTGTTCTTATGCTGAGGTCTACGACGCCTCACTTCCCTACATAACATAGGTTATGGGACACCCTTTTTCTTTTTTTTTTCTTTTCTTTTCTTATCCTCCTTTTTTTTTCTTTTTTTTTTTTTTTTTTTTTTACCTTTTACCTCAATCACAGAACTTAGTCTGTGGCGAATATTGGTAGAGCCACTGTAAATTCAAACCTTTTTTTTTTTTTTTAACATTGTGTAAGCAAAGTAAAATGGTGAGACTATTAATTAGCTTTCTTCTGCAGTATACGATAAAAAGGGAGCCAAGTGTATAAAATATCACCCTAAATAAAAAATAATAATAACTAGAAGCCTTTCATTTTTACTATCCAAGGCACCACAATTCTCAGCAAAAACTGAGTATAGTTTAATTTCCTACATACATATAAGAAACAAAATCAGGTTTTAAGACACTCCAAAAAAAAAAAAAAAAGGTTTTAAGACATTTAACACAGTGACGCTAAAATCTGCACACCACCTTCACTAATTCCCAGGTTTAACAGTCCAAGAAATCCTTACTCCAAAGAAACAAAAACCCAATTTATATTCCATAAGATTTCAAAGCATTATGTGAAACAATCAGCACAGACGAACATACATACATACATACCGGAGAGATTCATGTCCTCCAAGACAACAGTCTGCAGGAATCCAGGCAGGTCAAACTGCACTTTGCCTTGCTGCAGAGACTCCACTATCATCTGCTGCACTGACCCCATGGCCAGCATACACGACTCGTGCAGCTTCCACCTGTGTCCACACACACGCGCACAAAATAAATAAAAATAAATAAATAAAATAAACACACACACACACTTTACCTTTTATCTACAGCCATGAAAACACCAACGGTTTGCTGGATCCAGCAATCCATTGGTCCCTATGAAAATCTTCTATCAATCGTAAAGAAGCGTAAACTTAAATGGTGCGGGCATGTCACAAGATCAAAAGGACTAGAAAAAACAATACTGCAAGGCACTGTCCAAGGAGGAAGAAAAAGAGGCAGACCAAAGAAGAGATGGGAAGACATCAGGGAATAGACAGGCCTAGAACTCAACAAAACCCTGAGAAAGGCAGAACAGAGAGAGGAATGGAGGGAACTGGTTGTCAAGTCTTCATGGGTGCCCCCATGGTCGCCTGACTAAGGTATAGATAGAGATAGATAGACAGATGAAAACACACCTAGAATAAAATGACAATATCAATCATTTTTAATCAGAACATTTTTTGGGGGAAAAAAGAAAACGGTAACATTTTCCAAAGTTCACAGACGAGTCTGTCAAAATTAACAGAGGGAAATCCTTAAACACCACCAGGTGATGCGAAAGTGAGTGAGTGTGTTTGTGTGGGTGAGCAAGTGTTCACTTCTGTGTGTGTGATATGGGTGGGGGGTGGGAGTTCATAATCCATCTAGCCTGAGACTGGGGTCTGACATTTCAGTTCTCAAGAAATAAATATCGGAGACATTCTGGCCTTATGACTTGTGAACAAAGCAGCCAAAAGTCTAAAGAGCAGTCCCTGAAGTCAAATATAAAAAAAATATTTTAAAATCTATCCTGGTTCACGTCCTGCTCAAATCCCCACTTCCGCAGACATCCAAGACCATGCTGTCCATGAATGGTCAGACAATCACTAACAAATCAGCTAGTGAATGGAATAAAACTAAACAAATGCACACACAAACTAAAACACACAACCAAGTACACACTACCACCGACAACTCTCCTAAAGCAATCGTGTGCCGGTGGGAACAGATGACACAGGGTTCATA
>CM060332.1:48021009-48041009 GCA_030674155.1 Stramonita haemastoma | reverse complement strand
GGCCTCCAGGGCAATATGTCTCATTTTTAGGGCTTTTTAGGGGCCCTATTTTGGCTTTCCCACAAAATTAGGGCTTTTTAGGGACTTGTGCGAACCCTGTGACATTGACAAAACTCCATACACTTGGGGACTGGATGTAAAAAAAGGCATATGATTGCTTATTCCATTATCCTCAATATAAAAGAATTTTAAAAAAATAATAATAATAATAAAAAACCCGACAAAACATCCATATACACAGAAACACCACCACCAAAAAGAAAGCAAAAAACAAAGACAAAAAAAAAAAAGACAAAAAAAAAGGGCAGGGGAAAGTAGCGGTACACTGACCAGAAGTCTTTTTTTGTTTGTTTGTTTTGGGGGGGGGATTTTTTTCACTGACCAGAACTCGTTGCCAGCATTTCTGGCAGCTGCAGACTCCTGCAGATGGCGGGTGATGGAGGTGCACACAGCTGGAGCACACTCCTTCTGGAACTCGCTGCACAGCGCCTGAAACCAGCACCACGTCCAGCACACTGCGTCATCATCATGCCGAGCACACAGCTGTCAATTTCCCCCAGTTTCAGCTCCTCTCAGATGCGAATTATCCCATCCCATCCCAGCCCAGCTTTGGCCAGCTGGTGCTATTCATAGCAGGAGCTGACCACACATGGACTAGGTAAAAGGAAGGTATGTGCTAAATTTAGCACTCTTGACTAGGCCTTACTGAATGATGTTGGATTTGTGCACTGTGAGCACACGGCCAACCATTTGTATCAGTCGTTGCCTTTCCAATGGATCATTCCAGTGGCGTGGAGAGGAGGGGGTCTGCTGCATGGGTAACAGTGTGCCCTCCATACTTACTTACCCAGGCTTTGCGCTGTAAAGACTAAGAGTGCAACTCCATAGTCTTCTGAGACTGATGGGTGCCATCTACTACTACTACACTGTCACTATCAAACAATACTTGCAAATGCGAATCATTTTTATCACACTACTGTTATTGTTACTGTTATTTGACAACCCCGGTTCGATTCCCATTCAAGGGGATTTTTTCCCATGGAGTTAACATCAGTGCTGACTCCACTCTCCCCTAAAGTCCTTCGGATGAGACTATAAACCGAGGCCCCGTAAGCGAACGCACACAGAACATCTTGCACACACGTTAAATCCTGTTCCGCTTTTTGTAAGAGTAGGCCATCGTGTGCTGGTGGGAACAGATGACAAGATTAACAAAACTGCACGTACTTGGGGACTGGATGTGAAAAAAAGCACACGAGTGCTTATTCCATTATCCCCAATAAAAAAGAATACGTAATAATAATAATACATGGAATTTATATAGCGCTACATCTTGCAAAAACAAATCAAAGCTCTTGCACTCGACCCACACAACACACAAGCAACCCATGACAATAAATAGTCTTAGCAAATTAGAATGTACGCACACAAACTCAATAAAGAAGAAATAAAGAATAAATAAGCCGCCGCTGTAGTCTAATGGTTAGGGCGTTGGACTCGTAATCTAAAGGTTGCAGGTTCGATCCCAGCTTTCGGTTATGGCGTTGTGCCCTTGGAAAAGGCACTTTACGGCTATTTTCTCACCCCACCCAGGTGTAAAAGGGGTACCAACCTTGTGTTGGGGTTTAACCCTGCGATAGACTGGTGTCCTATCCAGGGGGGAGTCTATGACTCTCAGTCGCTTAACGCCACAGAAACCAGGATAAGCACCGGCCTGATGAGCCTTAGGCTCGGGACAGACTTTAACTAACTTTAACTAAATCAAACCCACCAGAAGCAGATCCTGAGCGGAGATGCGGACGGAATAGGAGAAGCTGTCTTCATCTTCATCCTCCACAAACTGATCCGGGTTGTTGGACCACAGGCGGATCTGTCCACACACACAACACCAAACCATCATGCCATGCCGCACAGTAACAAACTGATGCATCGTGTAATGAGTAGGTGGTTCTTTTATTGCTGGCAGTCAAGATTGTTGAACATGGAAAGCAAAAAAGAATTCACTTTGCCACAATGCCCCCATGTTTTTTTCTATGCAAGTAAACTGAATATAAAATTCTATTAAAAAAAAAAAAAATTTGATAAAGATTTCATGGTAAACATCTCTTATAAGCAACAAGATTATTACATAAAAAGTAAAGGCAAAGGTGTCCCATAATCTTTGTGGTCGTAGGGGAGCGAGGCATCAAAGACCTCAGCTTCTCTAAGGGCCAGCATATAGAGGGCGGCACCCATCTCCTCTCCCTCGCTGCTTTACTTTCCCTAACCCTTAACCCTTATCCCCCTGCTGCGCCCATTAGCGCCCCTTTATAACGTAACCCTGTAGCGCCCATTAGCGCCCTCAGTTTTTTGTGTATAGACTATTGAAAGTTGTAAAAATTACTTCCCTTTGACACAAGTTTCACAGTGAATAAACTGTGTGACCCCAGGGGTATAAGGGTTAAAGAGGGCAGGTACCCACTTACAGCTGGGTGAACTGGGGGACTTTATTGAAGCCAAGGCATGCGAACGGTCACCCAAGGTGTGAACAAATTATTACATGGCAAAACAAAAAATAATTCCCATTTTACATCAAACTGCCTCAACAAAGAAAAAGCAACCACAACATTAACAATGAAGACACTCAGATAAATCAAGCATAATATTTTTTTTTTTTTTTTTAAAGAAAAAAAAAAAGAAAGAAAAATCAAGCATTATCAGAAAATAGTGATATGTCTGGATTTCGTCTTGATTTCAAAGACAGTTGGACATGATGAAAACACATGTATTATGCTAAAAAACATTTACCTGATCTTCAGTCATTTGCATGTAGAGGATGACGTAGTAAATGATCTGGTCGATGGTGCCCTTGATGGTCCGTCGGAAGCGTGCGATGTCGATGAGGGCGTGCACAAACTCAAACACGCTGTACACCAGGTTCTCAAACCCTATCACCTCACCTGCACAACAAAAACCACCACAACATAAACAGTCTGGATCTGAACGTGGCCACTGGTTTTTTTTTATTTAGTTTTTATTTTATACCACTTTATGTCACAGCAGATTTCTCTGCGTGAAATTCGGGCTGCTCTCCTTGGGGAGAGCACGTCGCCACAAGTGCAGCGCCTACCGATTTTTTTCCCCCCCCCTCAGGGATGGTGTCTAAACACGACACCTGTGTGCATGCTGGTTTTTTTTTTTTAATATAATTTTGTCATCTGCTCCTACTGGCACACGATGGCCTACTCTTCCGAAAGGCGGAACGGGATTTTAATATGTGCACAAGATGTTCTGCGTGCGTTCGCACACGGGACCTCAGACTATAGTCTCATCCGAATGACTTTGACATTCAGTTCGATTTTTTCGTCAAACTGGGAAGGGCAAGCTGGGTACGAACCCAGAAACTCGCGGTTTACATATTGGCAGGCAATCGTCATTACCATCCTGCCACCGTCCTTCCTCACACGGTGAGCACAACGCTCATTTCACACTGACCATACTGTCTATCCCTTAGTCTGGCGACCGTGGGGGCACCCCTGAAGACTTGACAACCAGCTGTACTGAGGTCTAAAGAACAAATAAACTAAGTACTACACGAGTGGACAATATAACAGGTTTCAAGTTCTAATGGGACTAAATCCTGGACGCCCGTCAGATTTGTATTGCATCCTGGATCAATAGTATGCAAACATGCAAGTGCCTACATCTTCCGTGAGTATATACACACATAAGAAACCATTAGAAAGTATACAAAACAGAAAGCAGGGTGGAATTGCATGACAATTATGCACTTTCCCCTAGATGAACTAAACAACTCTCCCAAGAAAGACCAATGATAGCACTTTCTCCTACAAGATCAGCCCAACATTTGCACACACACATCAGCCCTCACTATATATGCACACACTACACAATACAACATTAAAAAAAAAAAAAAAAAAAAAAGGCTTGATACCAGAAAAACTATATAAAAAAACAAACAAAAAACAACTTACCATCCGAGTCCACAGGGTCATCAGCATCTTCCACATTGTTGACCACAGTGCGCACATAGCTGACACACAGGTCAAGGAAACAGCTCACCATTGAATAGTACTGTATTGTTATTGTGCTGTGTTATGTTGTTTTGTTCTGTAGTCTTAACTTGTACCACTCTCAGTCATGGCAGATTCCTGTGTGTGAAAATGGTTGCTCTCCCCTGAGAGTGCGTGTCAACACTTAATCACTAACTTTTTTGTTTTTTAAACTGTCTTGTCTGTGTCTGTATTTGTTTCCCTACAACAATGGCTTTTTTCTCTACAGAATTTTGCCAGAGACAACTCTCTTGTTGCCATGGGTTCTTTTCTGAGAGCTCACTATGAGCTGCACACAGGATCTCAGTTTATATTCCCATCCAAAAGACTATCACTCAAACCACCACTCACGGTCTACAGGATGGAGGGAAAGACACCTCGAATGGAGATCAAACCTACCACTTCTTGTTTTCTGGACAGTTGCATTACCTCTAGACCATCTCTTCTATAACTATTTCACACAGCTCTTTTCGTGACTCAAATTTAGGGTAAAAAAACAGACCCTTCAAATGTTAAAAAGGAAAAAATATTACAACACACACACAACACATGCACGCGCGCACACACGCATGTACGCACACACACACACACACACACAAAAACATGGGATAGCCTAGTGGTCAGAACATTGCGCTTGCAATTTGACAACCCGAGTTTGATTCCCGTTCAAGGGGATTTTCCCCCTGGAGTTAACATCAGTGTTGACTCCCCTCTTCCCAAAAGTCCTTTGGATGAGACTATAAACCAAGGCCCTGTGTGTGAAAGCACACAGAACATCTTGTGCACACATTAAATCCTGTTCCACTTTTCGTAAGAGTAGGCCATCATGTGCCAGTGGGAACAGGTGACAAGATTCACAAAACGGCATACATACAGGGACTGGATGTAAAAAGCACACGAGTGCTTATTCCATTATCCTCGATATAAAAGAATAAACAAATATACAAGAATAAATAAAAAAAATAAACACACATACACACCACAAACACACACACACATTTCCACCCACACACACACATACATTTACACCCCCCCCCACACACACACATACATTTACACCCCCCCCCCACACACACACACATAGAGGCATAGACAGGCATGTTTCAGCCAGCTGCCCTGTGCGGTAGAAAGGATACAAGTCAGCGCTCTGTGTGAAGATGTCCCAGATACAGGGCAGGATCTGAGGCAGGAACTGGGACATGGGTTTCTGGAATCCCTTCAGCACCGTCGTCAACGCCTGTTAAAACACCACACACAGGGAACAGATGACAAGATTGACAAAACTGCATACACACACGGGGGACTGGATGTAAAAAAAAATTTTTTAAAAGCACATGAGTGCTTATTCCTTTATCCTTGATATAGAAGAATAAATTTTAAAAAACATTTCACACATCTTAAGTTTATCCTTCTTCTTCCAAACACTGCCTAAATAAAGCACAAAAAAAAAGCATGTGAGTAATTACATTTTTTTTTTTTTTTTTTTTTTTTTTTTTAACTTATTCTATCCATACATTCTTGGTAAGGAATTTAAGATTTTTGGGGGGCATTTAAGTAAGACTGGTGGAGACGGGATAACTCAGTGGTCAGGGTACTCACTTTCCCTTAGCTAAAAGTTAAGCAGCATTGAGTGTGGTTACCAAGTGGATGGGTGACTCTGCATGTATTGGCTTCAATACAGTTCCCCCAGTCCACCCAGCTGTAAATGGGTACATGCCCTCTTTAGGGTCAGGGAAGGTAAAGCAACGAGGGAGAGGAGATGGGCGCTGCCCTTAATATGCAGGCCCCTAGTGAAGCTGAGGTCTCTGACATCTTGCTCCCCAACAACCACATAGGTTATGAGAACACCTTTAGCTCAGGTACCATAATGATGTTACATGTTAATAACAGCGATGCTGGCCCTAGATCTTCCATCATGCTTCCACAGCACAGTACTATGGTTCTTCTAGGTGACAGTCTTTTCTTCTACCTGGAAAGATATCTTTTGTTGACAATTTCTGTAGCAGTTAGCACGGCCCCTTTCTTCCCCAAAAGAATAAAATTGTTTACAGTCTACTAAACCCAATTCTCAACTAGGATAGGCTAAAGCAGATTTAACCTTCTCCCTATGGGTAAGCTGCTATAGGGTAACCAACCATCTACCAGCCAGGGTTCGCGATAACCGGTAATTGTCGGTATTTTACCGATTGTAAACAGGGAATACCGAAAATTTTCGAAGCAGCCGGTACCGCGTACCGATTCTGTTTGCCTGTGACCGATTAGATTTCCGTCTCAAAAAAAAAAAAAAGTCTGAAGTGACGTTTTCTGACAGTCTGTCATGGGCCTGTACTGTGCTTACCGCACCATCCCCTTCCCACCCCTTCCAACGAACATCTTTAGCACCAGCCTCATTATTAGCCTAGCACGCAGAACAGCAAGCTTTACTGTGAAAGAATAGAGCTTCGCGCTCTTCTTGGCATGACAGCGACTTCCATTCACATTGAGTAAATGGGGCCTAGATTTATTTATTCTGTATTCTTTTAATCTTTTATATCGAGGATAATGGAATAAGCACTCCTGTGCTTTTTCACACCCAGTCCCCGTGTGTATGCAGTTTTGTAAATGTAATCCGTTCCCACCGGCACACGATGGCCTGCTCTTACGAAAAGCGAAAAGGGAGGGTCTGACTATGAATTTGCGCGTTGCTTTCACAGAGAAGAGTCGAAAACCAAATCTAAATTGAACAAAGATCTAGATGAGCGCTAAGCATAGAAACAAGAAAGAAGAATATAAGTCACACGAATGATGCCATGCAAAACAACAGACTGACACAGACAGTGACACAGGCGCTAGAAAAAAAATCCTATTTCCTGGGTGGCTTCGTGCCCAAGAAGAAAAGTGGCAGCAAGCAGCATGGCAGTCAAAGTCTGAGAGATTCGCGTTCAATTTAGATTTTGTTTTGCTGCCCAACAATCCCCCCCTCCCCCACCCCCTCACTGAATAGTTTCGTTTTGTTCACAGTACGTACCGGATTTTATTTTCTGGCGACCGATTTTGGGGGAGTTGGTCAAAATGTCTCTGAAATGGCAACTCGCAGTACCGGTTTTAAAAAATCCTAGCGCGAACCCTGACCAGCCCTTTCCTTCCAATCACCCACTACTGGATAACGGTAGCAGACAATTGAGTACAGTGCACGTGTTCTGAGAAAGAGTGGTTCTTTCCCTTAACGTAGGGATGGTGTTAATACAATCTTTTAAACAAAAATACAAACTCATCTAGTCCCCATACAGGTAAACAAACACACACACGCGCACGCACACACACACACACACACAAATACACCAAACACAGACTCAAGAACAACAAATACAGAGACACTCTCTTGATTCAGTCAATGTCTTTAACACAAATACACACTTAACTCATCTAGTACACATACACACACACAGACACACCAAACACAGACACAAGAATGACAAATACCGAGACAATCTCCCGCTTGAGGCCACTGTCCGAAGTGGGCCCATCAGGCGTTTTGAGCTCCTGAAGAAAGGCCTCCACAAACTGGGGCAGGAGAGGGAACAGCAACTCCTTCCCTGACGACTGAAACACAGCTTCATGTGAAAAATCCTAAAATCAGTCACACTATTTATTAGCAATAGCACGACTGTGGCTTAAAACTACGGAAATGAGTCACACTATTAGCAATATCACAAAAGCTATGGAAATGATTCACACTATCAATATCACAGCTGTGGTTTAAAACTATGGAAATGAGTCACATTATCAATATCATGGCTGTGGCTTAAAACTATGGAAATGAGTCACATTATCAATATCATGGCTGTGGCTTAAAACTATGGAAATGAGTCACACTATCATCAATATCATGGCTGTGGCTTAAAACTATGGAAATGAGTCACATTATCATCAATATCACAGCTGAGGTTTAAACTATGGAATTGAGTCCCACTATTAGCAATAGCACCACTGTGGCTTAAAACTATGGAAATGAGTCACGCCATCAGTATCATGGCTGAGGCTTAAAACTACAGAAATGATTTACTACTAAAATCACAGCTGTAGCTTTTTCTTCTTCTTTTTTTTTTTAACCAAACTCAAGAAAAAAACCGTCTGTGTAGACTGAAACAAATCATTTTACGTATCTAGGAGCCCATGACTGTAAAATGTTCATAATGATGATGACTTAGGCTAACTCCCCCACGCCCCCCCAAATTTTTCAAAAAATGAAACAAACCTCCACTTGATGTGGCAGGGGGTTCATTGACATTAAAATCATTACTTGTTTTTTTTCATTACTATTAAAGCTCAGATTCAACCCAAGGAATGGCAACCTCTTCCCTAGCACCTAGACAGACCTTCATTTTCCATATTTTGACATTGTTTTCATAATGCAAACATCATCAATGAGCATCTGTGAGGCAAAGCATTAAACACAAGGATAGAAAAGCATGAAAGCAACAGATTCTTTGATTCAAGTTTCATGGTGATGGCCATTTTTGTCACCTAAACATGTGGAGCAAAAATCCCATATGATTTGGGAGAAAAGGTTTGTTTTTTTGTTGTTTTTTTTAAAGACGGGACAGTGGTTGGGGGGTTATTACTGTTGTTGCTATTGCTGTGTGGGTTTTTTTTTGTTTGTTTTTAATCTATCTCATGCTAAACTGCTTCACCAAACAGCAATGCACCCTGACAGTGAAAACACAAAGTTTGTATATGAAGCAGTCAGAAACCGCATTCCTAAACTTGAGACTGCAAGGGCAATGTTCTAAAACTACCAGGACAAAGCAGGCAGCCACATGGGGTGTTCAGAGCTAATATATATATGTATACCTTTTTGTAGTCTTCCATGGCAGCGATCATCCCAGCGAAGATGTTGAAGATGTGCACGGCTCTGGAGCGTGTTCTCACGCCAAAAGTCTGTCAACACAAACACACAACGGTTAATTTCTGTGCAAAGAAGTTATCAAAAAAAAATTCTTAGCTCAGGTTGTAAAAATGTTGCTGTAATTCTGCTAATTCAGCACAAGGTGATTTTTACCACTTGTCACTTGTACAAGCTGATTACATTTTTTTTTTTTTTTTTATAGATCAGATTTTCTGATTCTACTGTCACCAGCTATGATGTGATAGAATTACATATGCAGTAAAAGGTTTTTTTTTTTTTTTTTTAAATAATAAACGTGGGGTGGGGGAGGGGAAATTACCTTCCAATGGACCAGCATGAGCCTATTTATGTATCCATTTGTTTCTACAGCAAGATCACAGCGAGTCAAAGGTGTCATATCAATCAGTTCTCATGGACAGTTGTGCTTATGCATAGACTGCAGATCTGTGTGATGTCCTAACCACTCGGCTACACCTTCAGTCAGGTAGTCTTTTAAAATCAGAATCCACATTATATTCTGTAACTGCAAGTTTCTATTTTGGCTTTCATCCTTCTAAGGCAGTGTTTCTTGGCTGGTAACTTTTTTTTTAAATGCTGGTATGGTATCAGGACCCAATGATTCATCACCTACTGTCAACTCCTCCCCACCTCCCCCCACCTTTTACCCATCCAAAGTTAAAGTTAGTTAAAGTCTGTCCCGAGCCTTAAGGCTCATCAGGTCGGTGCTTATCCCAGTTTCTGTGGCGTTAAGTGACTGAGAGTCATAGACTCCCCCCTGGATAGGACGCTAGTCTATCACAGGGATAACCCCCAACACAAGGTTGGTACCCCTTTTACACCTGGGTGGGGTGAGAAAATAGCCGTAAAGTGCCTTTTCCAAGGGCACAACGCCATAGCCGACAGCTGAGATCGAACCCGCAACCTTTAGATTACGAGTCCAACGCCCTAACCACTAGACTACAGCGGCAGCTTTTACCTATCCAGTTTGAAAACAACTACCCATTCCAGACCACCAAAGTTCAACCATACCCCTTGCATTCTTGATAAGTTTCTCAAAGCATGGCTTTGATCCATACATAAGGGAACAAACAACACAAACTGTGTATATATAATACATGTTTTGCTTCCACAGTGAAACAGTACAAACACAACAGAGAAAAAGAAAGGTAGTGCAGCACTCACCTCAGCTCTTACGAAAATCTTGTACAGCTCTGGCAGAACCATGGGCACCACATGGGTCATCTGCACATCCGTGATGTCTTGGGAAAATTCTGAAAACCAACAGCAACTACATTGTTTCTCTTTCATTTCTGGTTGCATCCTTCTACTACATACATTGACAATCACTAACAATGCGTTGGGGGGTTTTGGGGGAGAGGGGGGGGGGGGGGGGGGTTGGTGGTAGTGTTGTCTTTTTTTAATACACTAGTGGCATACTCACCTGACAATACTCTCTAGTGACATACTGCATACACATGAACTCACCTGACAAACACTCTAGTGACATACTGCAAACTGGATACTGCATCACCTGACAACTTTAACGACATACACCTGCACTCACCTGACAACACACTACACACACCTGACAACACCCTAACTACACACACCTGCGCTCACCTGACAATGCCCTAACGACATTACACCGGGGGGGGTGGATAGCCTAGTGGTCAGAACATTGCGCTGGCAATTTGAAGACCCGGGTTCGAGTCTGGTCGAGGAAATTTTCTTCCTGGAGTTAACATCAGTGCTGACTCCACTCTCCCCAAAAGTCCTTCGGATGAGACTTTAAACCGAGGCCCCGTGTGCGAACGCACGCAGAACATCTTGCGCACACGTTAAATCCTGTTCCGCTTTTCGTAAGAGTAGGCCATCGTGTGCCGGTGGGAACAGATGACAATATTTACAAAACTGCATACACACGGGGACCGGATGAAAAAAAGCACATGATTGCTTATTCTGTTATCCTCGATATAAAAGAATAAATAAATAAATAAATAAACACCTGCGCTCACCTGACAACACCCTCATGACCCCGTGCACGGTGTCCGGCTGGCCGCTGAGCAGGCCCTGCATCATGAGGGGGAACAGCTGCGGCCACTGCTCCGGCCAGTCCCAGTGGGCAATGGCCGAGATGGCGTACGCCACACTGGACCGCACTTTGCTGATGGACTCCGACAGCCCCACAGGCAGAATCTGCCGAATGCGTGTCTTGGCCTGTGGAACATGTATGTATGCAAAAAATGATGTGAACTGGACAGAAGCAGGTAGAAATAAAATAATAAATAGAAATAATTTTTTTTTTTTTTTTTAAAAGCAGGTAGAAATTATTGTTGGTATTGTTGTTGCGTATTCCCTGGGTAGAAGTACATTTTTTTTAAAAGAAAGAAAGAAAAAAAAAAAAGCAGGTAGGAATTATTGTTGTTGTTGCTGTTGTTGTGCATTCCCTGACTTAACACTCTGGGGGGTCATCCAGAATGTGTGCACTTGGACTCACTCATCTTCACCTGTATGTGAGGTTGAAACTGCACACTCTGAACGAGAAGTTTGCGTGTATGACTGTCTTCAAGTACCTCGCCATATAGGCAGCCATACTCTGACTTCAGAGGATATTTTCTCCTCGGAGGGAGAGTGCAGGTTAAGTGTTTTGTCATGGCTGAAGGCAACCTCAACACAACATTTTACAACATAACATTTTACAACATAACATTTTACAACATAACATTTTAGTGTAGGCCTTGGCAATTAGCTGACATCAATAACTGACACAGCTTTTGGCCTAGGCCAAAGTTATCATTATTATTTATTATTCTGAGTGGTTCAGGACCACGATGTTAAAGCACTTTCGAGTGGTTCAGGACACTAAGAGTTAGTATTACTTTGATATTTTCAAACATGCCAACTCAATGTGCTATCATACTTGCAAAATGATCTTCAATTCAAACATTTCAATACTTCTAATATTGCACGTGTGTAAAGGAAAAAAACATGTATCAAGAAAAAGAATTATCCAGTTTAAAAAAAAACAAACAAGTAAAAAGTTGGTCATGGGCTTGGATAATTTACCTCTCAATATGGTGTGCTATGTAATCTACACAATCAATGTATGGGTCTAAATGTTAAGTAAAATTGCCAGGTTTGAGTAAAAAAAAAAAAAAGATAACTTTGGTGAGTGATCTTTTGCTCTTCTTTGCCCTATTGTCTAGCTGACAAATACTGAAATAAAAGGATTTATTCCAAATATATTTATCTTCCTATATAATGTTCTGACATAGGTTAACTTTCTTTTCATAAATTTGTTATAAGTTCTAAACAATAACTTTCCTTTTATAAATTTGTTATAAATTCTAAACAATACTTGACGACTAGTGCACATGATCTAGTGATGTACATCATCAGATCATGTGAACCCACGAACATCAAAATCATAATTCTATGATCCATGGTACATACTCACCACTTCTGTTGTTTCAGGAGCACGGAATTTTTCCGAGTGCTCTGACCAGTGGGACTGGACATACTGTTTCAGCAGGACAGACGCCAACTGCCGGATGGCAAGAGGCCCGTCCCTGTCAACTGTAATCTCAGCCAGAAAAACCCCAAACTCTGAAACAAGCAAGACGTGATTTATATAATATCTGAAAAAAAAGTTAAAAGGTCTTTCAGTGTGATACTGATGGGGTGGTAAGTAGATTACCTCCCATGCGATCAAGGCCCTGTCGCAGCATAGTGTTACTAAATCGGGACACACCTGCGAATTGTGCGATGCTCTGTTTCCTTGGGTGGTGGTCGAAAACCCTCAATTGCATACATTTCGCCTTCATGGTGAAACTGAAAGGTAGAATTTATTTAACCTCTTTTTAGAGGTCATGTCCTAACTGGCTAGCTGTATCCACCCGAGAAGCTGTACAGAGATGGGACATCACAAATGTCTACTCTGTTACATTAAAAACAGTTAAAAGGATCTACTACAGTACTAGAGCCTTCTGTGATTTGTTGACTCCTACTTGTTTTGTGTAACGATATAGTAGTAATAGTAGCGGTAAAGCAGATGGGAAGACAACATCAGAGAGTGGACACTCCTTGGGTGGAACGACCTACTACAGAGGGCGGAGGACCGTGGGGAGTGGAGGAGGCTGGTTGCAGAATCTTCAGTTGTGCCCCCACGGTCCACAGGACTACAGGACAGATGAAGCCATTGATTGAAGGTGAAGGATAGCAGATGGTTAAGTATTTTGATAAACAAAATGACAACTAACTAAATTAGAGAGATTCCTTTCACTGTTTCAGTCACAGAAACTCTATCTATAGACTATAGTATAATTCATCCAACCCTGAAGTCAGAATGCAGCTACCTTCATGGTGGGCAAAAAGTGAAAAATGGCCACATATATGCAACATCTCACCATCAGGGCATTTTTTAGCTCTGGCCGAGGAACAAAAAGTTTTATCTGAAAGGTTTGGCACTGTTCTGCATTCCAAATTCACTAAATGTTCCCTAACTTTCTTAGTAACCAGGATGGACAATGATCAGTTGATGCGACTGCATTGCAAGCCCCTACTTCAAGTTGTCTGGGACTTTTTTTTTTTTTTTTTTTTTTACTAGTCATGAACAAAAGTCAGCTTGGTACTAGGGGTGATTGGTTGATGGGAGACGGGATAGCCTAGTGGTTAGAACATTGGCGCTCGCAATTTGACGACCCGGGTTCGATTCCCATTTGAGGGGATTTTTCCCCTGGAGTTAACACCAGTGCTGACTCCACTCTCCCCAAAAGTCCCTCGGATGAGACTATAAACCGAGGCCCCATATGCAAATGCATACAGAACATCTTGCGCACATGTTAAATCCTGTTCCGTTTTTTATATGAGTAGGCCATTTGTGTGCCTGTGGGAACAGATCAGATGACAAATTCATGAAATTGAAGATTTACAAAAGTGCATACAGTGATACAAGCCGCCGCTGTAGTCAAGTGGTTAGGGCGTTGGACTCGTAATCTAAAGGTTGCGGGTTCGATCCCAGCTTTCAGCTATGGCGTTGTGCCCTTGGAAAAGGCATTTTACGGCTATTTTCTCACCCCACCCAGGTGTAAAAGGGGTACCAACTTCGTGTTGGGGGTTAACCCTGCGATAGACTGGCGTCCTATCCAGGGGGGAGTCTATGACTCTCAGTCGCTTAACGCCACAGAAACCAGGATAAGCACCGGCCTGATGAGCCTTAGGCTCGGGACAGACTTTAACTTTATACAGTGATACACATGGGGACTGGATGTAAAAAATTTTTTTAAAGCACATGGGACTCTAATAATGCAATTGTAAACTAAAGGAAAGGATGAGACTGAGAGAAAGAACTAATGTCAATGTCAAAAGTCCAAACTCAGTGAAACTGTGACAAAGTAGTTAAGTTAGCTATAGCTGCTACCTAATTATTTCTAACCTTTTGGCGTTCCTCTATCTACTTCTGTCTTTAGTGGTTTGGTCTACCATTATTTCAAACAGATGTGGAATACATGTACTGATTAGGGCCTAGGCCTCTCACACTGTGATACTGATGTGATGCGATGATGTGATACTGTGAGTCACAGTATGATAGATCTATCATTAGCCTGATTAGGTCACTAGGTGTGCACTTGCAGTTGCACCGTTGCGGCTCCTCACGCACGCCAAGAAAGGGCCTGTCAAGCTACGCAATCTGCGACTTCATTCATAGCTGTGGTGTTCAGTATACGATCTAAATCGGGGCGCCTGGTCGACACTGATCAGCTTTTGCCGATCACATACTGGGCCAAACCTCTCACATGTTATGCCGAATCTAATACTTAGCCCTACTGGGAGGCATGCTTGTAACTGTCAGATTCCAATTTCGGTGAAATTGCAACAGAGTAAATGTTCAACATACCTTCAGTAACTTCAAGGGCCTTGATCTGATCTTCACCATTCGATCTTGTAACATGATCAGGCGACAGGATTGCAGTCAAACTTTCCAAAATCGTTTCTTTCAACGATTCATTTCTATCACCACTTGCTCCCGCCATTTTGCTCGTGTATCTGAAAAACTGTGACCGGAAACGAGTTAACCTCTAGGCCTAGGCCTGGACCTAAACAAAACAATAAAGTAAAGAGTCAATAATTTTTTTTAATATATATTTTTCCTGTTATTAGAAAATAAGTGATAGAGGTATATTTCACTTGGAATAATTATATGAAAAAAATCTATATCATTATGATTTAATTCTGGCTGGGGTAAAGTGTTCCCTTGAAAAATCTTGAATATTCCATGTCATATAAATTTACATATCCGTCGTCTGCTAGTGATCTTGTGACCGTGAACGGGATGGGGAATCATTTTTCTCTAGCCGAAGGCCTACTGATTAATTAACTATAACCTTTTAGGGGTAGGGTGGTGGGGGAGCTGATGGGGTTTGCTGTTTTGTGATCTCTTTCATCATCCTTCGAAATTAAAAAAAATATAAGAGAGAGAGAGAGAACATCTTTAGTCACTGTACGATCCCTTTTCATGCTTGTGAGTCAATAGTGGGTGTGGGAAGAAGGGGAGGGGGGGGGTGCACGCACGCGCGCATGTGTGTATGTGTGTGTGAGCGCGCGCACACGCATGCGCGTTTAGAATGCATGTAAATACCTTACGTTTCTTCGCCAGTCAGCACACGTGTCGTGTGGGGATTGCTGTGGGTGTGTCAATATGAATGTGTGCGCATGTGCAGACGTGACACATGCGCCACGGTCTGCGGCGGTTTTCAATGGATTGTAGGCACATGCTCAAATCAAATCAAACCAAAATAATTCTTTTATTTCGAGGATAATGAATAAGCACTCAATTGCTTTTTTTACATTCATTCTCTGCGCTTATCATAAAAAAAAAAATGAAACCATTAACATAATAACCTGAAACAGCAACAACAACAGCAATAATGATGAACCAAGTAATGAAACAAAAGACAAGAGGAACAGTATACTAAAAAAAAAAAAAACCCGCAACCCCCCCCCCCCCTAAAAATATATACAAAAAAGCTACAAAAACCCCAAACAAAAGCAAAACAACAACAACAACAACAACAACAAACAACACCCCCCCCCAAAAAAAAACAACAACAAAAAAACCCATTTATTCATTCATTTATATCGAGGATAACAGAATAAGCAACCATGTGCTTTTTTTTTTATCCGGTCCCCGTGTGTATGCAGTTTTGTAAATATTGTCATCTGTTCCCACCGGCACACGATGGCCTACTCTTACGAAAAGCGGAACAGGATTTAACGTGCGCGCAAGATGTTCTGCGTGCGTTCGCACACGGGGCCTCGGTTTAAAGTCTCATCCGAAGGACTTTTGGGGAGAGTGGAGTCAGCACTGACCCAAAAAAACAACCCACAAACAAACCCAAAACCAAACCAAACAAAGTGCAGAAAAACAGTAATAGAATAACCACACAAAAAAAAGTACACACGAAAAGAACTAAATTCAGAAACAGACAATCAAAATGATGATTATGATTTAGGAAAAAAAAAAAAAAAAAGGGGGGGGGGGGGGGGGGGGGGGGGGGGGGGAAACAAGCAGTAGAAAACAAGAAAACATAAGAGTCAAGCAGTGCATGATACCAGCACGTGTGTATGTTATAATACTAAAGATTTCATTATCTACATATTCTTTTTTTCGAGGATAATTTGAATAGCCTACGCACTCATGTGCTTTTTTTTTTTTTTTTTTTTTTTTTTACCTACGTTCCCCGTGTGTATACAGCCGTTCCCACTGACACACAATGGCCTACTCTTCCAACAAGTGGAACAGGTTTTAACGTGTGCGCAAGATTTCTCTGTGTGTTCGGTAAACGAGACCTCAATTTATAGTCTCATCCGAAGGACTTTTGGGGGAGTACAGTCGGCACTGATATTAATTCCAGAGAAAAAATCCTCTTGAACGAGATTCGAACCCAGGTCAGCAGATCACGAGCGCAATGTGCTGACATCATTGCATTCTAACCACCAGGCTATCCCGTTCCCCTTAGAGTAACAAAATGCATTAAACATTTTGTATGCATAATGTTGTCACTGTAATGTGTTTTTGTTTTTTGTTAGAATGGTTTGTTTTGGGATGAAGCCCCAAAATCTCCAAAGTGGTTCAGTTACCTTTTTATGTTTATCAAGTCTTGAAGGAACTGCATGAAAAGACTTCATTTCATCTGCTAGGCTTAGTTTTTCTCTAGAAATTTTACCACAAAGTGGGTTTTGACTGTTTGTGGGAGAGACAGTTTTATTTGACAAAAAGTAGGCATCCGTCAGTCTCGGGAGACTTAGAGTTGTATACCACTTTTATGTCACAGGAGATTTCTCTGCGTGAAATTCGGACTGCTCTCTCTGGGGAGAGCGCGTCGCCACAAGTGCAGCGTCTACCCATTATATACTATACTCTATCTATCTATCTATCTATCTATCTATCTATCTATCTATCTATATCTATATCTATCTATCTATATCATATCTATCTATAATAATATATATATATTATATATATATATATATATATATATATATATAAATATCTTTTTCCTGTAAGCAGCTGTATTTGGTTCCCTATCTGAGTGGCTTTTTTTTTTAAACAGAATTTTGCCAGGGACATCCCTCTTGTTGTCGTGGGTTCTTTGAAGTAGGCCTACGCTAAATAATAACGAGTTCCGAAAGTCTAGCGCCCAGACCACCACTCATAGTCTAATGGATGGGGGGGGGGGGGGAAGTTTTGGGTCCAAACGGGATTCGAACCACCGCACACTACGACCCGTACTTTTCGCTTTCTAGTCAGGCGCGTTACCTCTAGACCACCGATCCTCCGATGAAGTTGCGCTCTATGGAGGACAAGCTGTTACCCATGCAGCAGACCCCCTCCCCCCCCAATCTCCACGTTGCTGGACTGGTCCCTTGGAAAGGCAATCACCGATACGCAGGGTTTCAGTGCCGCCAGAATGTTACCATATACAGCCCTGAACCACCCTGGGAACTCCAACTCCCCGATTTTTCATCAAGGATAGTGTCTAAACAAGGCAATTGTGTGCATGACGTTTTTCCGTTTTTATTTTGTCATCTGCTGTGCGGGCACATAATGGCCTGCTCTTTTGAAAGGCAAATGGGTTTTTTATTGTGTGTGCAAGATGTCCTACGTGCGTTCGCACACAGGGTCTCGGTTTATAGTCTCATTGAATGACTGTTAATTCAATATATCAAAATTCTTTCGTAAATGATAGTATTAGTAAGGAGAGAGCTGAACTTAATAACCACCGCAGTATATCAGATAAATAATCTATTAAAAAAAAAAAGTATCTCTATGCCTTCATCAAATTTCGTTGCACCTGTCACGAGCTTTAAACTGAGGTTCAAAGTTTTGGAAATATTCAATGTGAAGAAAGACAATTTTCAAAATGTAATGCATCTTTTCGCGGAGATGAATTTCTTCTTTCCATCTCTTCTTTATGCTCCTTTATTGGGTGATATGCGTAGGCCCTAGTTGCTGGTCTTCTCCTGTGCTTGTGACACTGCAGGTCTGCCCGCTGGCCTCAGCTGACACGTGCCTACTTCAGAGCAGCTCATGTTTTGTGTAGGGAACATCAAGGAAAAGATATAAAACTAGGAGAGAGAGAGAGAGAGAGAGAGAGAGAGAGAGAGAGGGATGCATGCTCATGTCCATGAATAAATAGCAGTAGAAAAGCAAAGATTCCCACTTCAATGCTCCTTGGCCTATGGTTCTGGTTTTATCACTCCTTAGCTGTACAAGAGGAAAACTGAAAATCTGATCTAAAAAAAAAAAAATCATGGTTTGTGTAGGATGCATGCTGGGTGTGTTCACGTTTCCAGTACTCACCAGATGCTGACACGAACTACAGGAGCTTAAAGGTGCACACATATTTTGATCTTTTGTTTTCTGAATGCATACTATATACACAAAGGAAAATAAGGCACTGGCAGGTCTGTACTCAAGTTGTCCATGGAGATCATACCCCCCCCCCCCCCCCCCCCGATTCACCGAATATTGATGCTGGATCGAGATTTTAACCCGCTACTTCATGGACCCACAGGATTGAGTCAAACGGTCTTAACCACTTGCTAATAGCGTCTGTCATTTCATTTCATAACACTAATTAAGACAGGGCAGATTTCTCTGCCTGAAATTTGGGCTGCTCTCCCTGGGGAGGGTCTGTTACCACAAAAGCAGCGCCACCTATTACTAAAAATACTTGTTTCTTCTTTTCCTGTCTGCAACTGTATTCTGCTTCCCTATCAGAGTGGCTTTTTCTAAGGAATTAAGCCAGGGAGAATTTTATCTATAGTATATTCATGGAATTGTTAGCACTTCAAAAAGTTTGGAGAAAAAATTAATTCCTTAGTGTCTTCTGAAACCTTGGTCAGTTTATTAAGCTTATTGCAAGCTGAGGAATTGTAGCTCTTGGAAAAAGCTTCTCTCTCAGCTCAGGTCAAAGTTCATTCAAACTTGATTTTTAAAAAAACAAACAACCCACTTCCCATTGAAATTGTGACAGATTTTGCTTTCTCAAAACACACTGATTTTTTTTTTCCACTGGCACACCAATTGAAATTGTAACGACCTTTTTGCCCCACAAAAATTGTTAATAGTGACTGCAATAGCAAATGGAAGGGACCCTTCTCCCTCCCCCCCCCAAAACTTTAACCAACCAAACCAAAAAAAAAACCCCAAAACAATAAACATTATCAACACAGAGTACATGCAAAAATGGTAGGATCTGAAAGAGAGAGGGGGGTGGGTAGGTGGGAAGAGAGAGAGGGGGGTGGGTGGGTGGGAAGAGAGAGGGGGGTGGGTAGGGTGGGAAGAGAGAGAGGGGGGTGGGTAAAGGGTGGGAAGAGAGAGAGGGGGGGGTGGGTAGGGTGGAAGAGAGAGAGGGGGGGGAGTAGGGTGGGAAGAGAGAGAGAGAGAGAGAGAGAGAGAAGAGAGAAAAGAGAGAGAGAGAGAGAGAGAGAGAGAGAGAGAGAAGAGGGGTGGAAAGAGAGAGTGGGAGGGAGGAGGGAGGGAGGGAGAGAGAGAG
>CM060332.1:48007755-48020909 GCA_030674155.1 Stramonita haemastoma | reverse complement strand
TGTCTGTCTCTCTCTCTCTCTCTCTCTCTCTCTCTCTCTCTCTCTCTCTCTCTCTCTCTCTCTCTCTCTCTCTCCTCTCTCTCTCTCTCTCTCTCAGCTGTGGATGATGTGTTTGTTGAATACATATCTATCTCTTTTGTTTAAATAATTATCAATATATCCAGCTGGAGATAATGCGTTTTGTTAAATTATCCCGTCTCTTTTTTTAAAATCATAGGTTGAACCGGTGGTGGTGGTGATGGTGGTTTGTAGGGGAAGGGGGTGGTAGCTATTACCTTTTCTTGATTTTATCTTTTTTTTATATAGATCTATCTTTATTCCATAATCAGGGAGGGGGCCAAATGGTAAAAAAAAAAAAGGTATGTAATACTTACTTTGTAACCCTTGAAGAAAAAAAAGATTATTCATTCATTTATCCAAAGACTCTCTCTCTCTCTCTCTCTCTCTCTCTCTCTCTCTCTCTCTCTCTCTCTCTCTCTCTCTCTCTCTCTTCTCTCTGGGGCGGTCACGAGAAGTGAAGCGGACAAGGCATACATTTTCTGTGAGCAGCAGTAAAAATAGAAATTCATTCAAAAATGCCAGTTACTGGACTTTCCAGCGGCTGTGGAGAGGACCTTAGGCGCCCTGCTGACTGACAATGCAGTTTCCAGCTGGAAAGTGGCAGGAGAAGGGGACAGCGTGGTTTTTGTCTTGCGACTGAAACCTGTGGACACAACAGTGTCAACCAACATGGCGGATCCAACAGTGAATCGCAGCACACAAGCACAGTACTACAGGAAAAAAATCGTTTTCTCAAAGACGACCAGATTGTTGAGCGCTCTCAAAAGCATAAAGAGAAGCAGGCAAGTGTTGTGTGTGAAAGTGACTGTGTCCTCAGTGCCTGAGTCTGCCTGACAGTGGAGTAGAACAGGGGAATACAGCATGTGTAGATACACATGGAATAGATCTACCAACAACACACACACAGGACATCAACACAAAAACATCAGTTAAATTGCCATCATCGGTTGATTTAGAACCTCCCTGTATGTCTGATTGTAGTGACTGTGCTGATATGTATGTTTTGCAGCCTGAGGTGAACGATGATAATATTGTTGGTGCATTGACACAAGAAATGTCAAACAGTACGTGGCTACTCTAACTGATAGATCCCTACAGAAAAGGCTAAGAGACAGACAAAGAAATACACCCTTTAGAAAATCAGTGCTACATCATTCAGACCGTGAAGATATTGTGACGTGTGAGTCAGACGACATTGTGATCCAGTGCGCATGCCAACCAGACACTGAGCCAGTATGTGTGTACTGGTTTGTCAAACAGCAAGAGAAAAACATGCTAAAAGAGGAACGTGTCAAACTCGCCAGTTTGCGGAATGGGAAGCGAATCCAGAACACACTACACACGGAGACCCTATGGTGTGCTTCAAGGGACTTAGCGACACTTAGAGAACTATTACAGCTGTGTCTTGGCTAGGCCTAGCCTAGACCTAAGGGTGTGTGTGTGACAAAGACTAGACGAAAGAAAGGCTCGGAATGCCGTAACATATCTGGACAGTAAAGAGTTTGGTGTCTCGATGTACATTACTAATCAATGCTGTGGTTTCCATGGCTTGGAGTAGCCTCGTGTGTCAGCTTAAAGCAATTATCGTTATCCCTATTCGGCAACCCCCTTCATGTATGGGCCAATGGCCTTTTTTCATGAATAAACCTTTCAAGTTCGAGTTCTCTCTCTCTCTCTCTCTCTCTCTCTCTCTCTCTCTCTCTCTCTCTCTCTCTCTCTCTCTCTCTCGGACAAAGCCTCTAAACCTTTGTTTTGTTTTTACTGGGTATCTCATTCTTTTCTCCTTTCTTTCAATTTTGACCTTTGTGTTATTGTTAGTTTTGCTTTTGTTTATGCTGATGTTATGGGAGTGTGTTTACATTGGTTTTTGTGTGAATTTGTTTTTGTCGGAAGTTTTGTTCTTGATTGGTTTTTTCTGTATATTTAACCGGTCATTTTGTTCGCTTGATAGTTTGTTTTTCTTGTCTTTGTTTTGCATCTGTGCTCCTTGAGAAATATTGCTGTATGGTAATTGATTTGGTAGATAAAGGAGTGATATATTTTTTTCTTACCAAATATTGTTCCACTTCTTTGCATTTTCAAAATGTTCTTTTTTATCTTAATCTTTTTTCTCGTTTATTAAGTTTACCTGTTTTAGTTGTGAATACATGTTAATGAGTGAGATACTTCTCTCTCTCTCTCTCTCTCTCTTCTCTCTCTCTCTCTCTCTCTCTGTGTGTGTGTGTGTGTGTGTCAAAGTATCCTCTGCTGTCGGTTTATGGCTCCCTATATAGCAAAACGCATAAATTTCACTACTGGCGAACCTCGGAGCTCTAGCCGAGGAACGAAAAAGAAAATGTAATCAGAGCTTGAGTGATAGTCTTTCCCTGGATGAAGGGCAAAAACTCTGCACAGTAGGGTTTGCACTTGTGTGTACTTGTTGCTCCCTTGTTTCAAAAAAAAAAAAGGGAAAGAAAGTGGAAAAGTAAGGAAGGAGGGAAGGAAAAGAAAGAAGAAAGAAAGAAAAGAAAGAAAAAAAGAAAGAAAGAAAAAAAGAAAGAAAAAGAAAGAAAAGAGAGGGAAAGGGAAGGAAAAAAAAATCATGGGTGGCGCTGCACTTGTGGCGACGCGCTCTCCCCTGGGAGGGAGAGAGAGAGAGCAGTCTGATTTTCACGCAGAAATATCTGCTGTGACTTAAAGCAGTATAAATTAAATAAATAAAATATAGTAACCTCTCTACAAAGACAGGATAGCTCAGTGGTCAGCGCACTCACTTTTCCTCCAGATAAAGTTAGCAGCACCGAGCGTGATTACCAGTTGGATGGGTGACCGTTTGCGCGCCGTGGCTACAGTACAGTCCTCACCCGTTCACCCAGCTGTAAATGGGTACCTGCCCTCTTTAGAGCAGTGAGGGAGAGATGGGCGCCGCCCTCACATGCTGGCCCTTAGAGAAGCTGAGGTCTCTGATGCCTCGCTCCACAACGACCACACAGGTTATGGGACACCTTTACCTTTTAAGTTTTTACCGCTCTAGAGACCCACATGATCCACCAATGCTATCTGTTTGTTTCTTTGGACAGTGTTACTGTTAGTTCATCTGGTTCCCCCCTTGGTTTAAGATGGCTATGCTGTCCATTGTCAATGTTATCTTAGTTTATACAGGGGAAAGTGATAGTGTCGTTTTGACAGCCACTACTAGACATGTCACATGGCAAGAGTTTTTCTTCTAGCCTATCTTCATCTCTTCAGTTTCTCTGTCTGGCTCTGACTTGCCTCTGTGTGTGTGTGGGGGGGGGGGGGGTGAGTGTGTGTTTGTAGTAGTAGTAGTAGTTCTTCAGTTTAACGTCCTTCCACTAAATAGTGATATCAGACGGAAAGGTGTACATGTATGTGTGGATCTGAGTGAGTGAGTGAGTGAGCGTGTGTGTGTGTGTGTGTTGTGTGTGTGTGTGTGTGTGTGTGTTTGGTGAGGGGGGGGGGGGGGGTACACAGGTACATAAAGCTAATCATCGTCAATAAACAAATATAAACAGATAAAGCATAAACAAGAACTTTGGGGGGGGGGGGGGGGGAGGTAACAGCTCAAACACTAACTTCGCAATTTCCACAACTATAAACTTCAGTGTACTAAAGGTATCTGATAATTGGACTATGAGTTAATGACAGTATAATATCTTTCATTAAAGGCGTTGTCTATAAGAATTTGCTCTAGGCAACAAACTGGGAAGACAGGCAAAATTGTTTTTAGATCTTGACATTGAAAAAGAATATGAGCATTGGTAATAGCTTCGCCACAGATACATGTTGCTGTTTTTGAAAATTTAGATCTAAAAGCATTGAGCTTAAACCTGTAGATAAGAGATGCAACATTTCTATATTCAAGAGAGCTACGGCATTTAATATTATCAAAAGATAATAAATGAGTTTTATCATCATTCCAACAAAGACCAATATCTTGTATTTTCTTTTTAAAGTGTTTCCAGCATGCATTTTGTAACATGCTATAGCACTCAGGGGCGGACAAAGGAACATCTATGCTGTATGACCCATTGTCATGCTTTGCTCCACATTTTGCCATTCTGTCAACTTTTTCATTGAAGTAGATACCACAATGAGAGGGAATCCAGCAGAAAGTAATACTGGTGCCCCGTAACATCAGAAAATGAATCAGATGACAAATCTCAACTATGAGCTCCTGTCTCACTTTTGAACTGAAATTTTTTAAAGCAAGTAAAACTGACTTGGAGTCAACACAGAAAAGCATCTGAAAAATGTTCTTCGGAAAAATCTAGAAGATGATATAAGGCCATTGCAATAGCAGACAATTCAGCTGTGAATATAGATCGATTTTTCCCAATATAGAATGATCTCTCAACTTTTAGAGATGGGATAACAAACGCTGCACCAGCCTCATCACTGTTTAAAAGGGAACCATCTGTGTATATTTTTAGATGTTCTGGATATGTAGTCTGAATATATTCTTTTACTGATGCACTAAGAAATTTTCATTATCTTTTTTGGTTAGAGGGGAATAGTTTATGTCAAAATTAGCTCTCTTAAGCTCCCATGGCGGGCAAGAAGAAAAAATAATCTTTGATTTAGTTATTTTTGAAGGACACAATTTTGCCTTGTTAAATAATTCAGAAGTATATGTTCTAACAGTGGTAAGAGAACGAATAGAATGTGCTCTTTTTGGAAAGTTGACATCAGATCTTGTACTAATCTCAGTGTTCACATTTGTTTCTTGTTTTGAACACCGTAAGATATATTTAGCCAAAGCCAGTTGTCGATAATTGTCTAATGGCAAAATATCTATCTCTTTATAAGTACCCATGGTTGATGCGTGAAAAGGCACCCCAGAGCTAATCGAAAAGCCTTACAGTCTAATCTTCTCATTTTCTGTAGTAAATACTTTGGAGCACTGAAAAAAGCTTCCTGGCCATAAATGAGTCTGGAACGTACTAAAGATAACGCCAGATGTTTTAATACAGCTACATCATACACCCACACTTGTTTACTGATAACTTTCAGAAAGTTTAGACTTTTTCTGGCTTTAGTAATTAAATAGTCAATGTGATAATTCCAAGTTAATTTAGATGTGAAATATACCCCTAAAAACTTCACCATAGTTTTATAATCCAAAACTTTTCCATCTATATGGAAAACAGGTAAAACTGGTGGGTTAGCACCATTATTAAAAAGTACGAGGTTGGTCTTTTCAGGAGATAGCGATAGACCTTTCTCAAAGATGTAGTTATTAAGTCTATTTAGCTCAATTTGATACATATTTTTCAAATAATTTAAATGTCTCTTTGGTGTTCTCTTTTTCATTGTGACATTCATCCACATACAAATGTCATCAGCATATTGGACATGGGTGGCATTACTTGAGAAACACTTAGGAAGATCATAAAGGAGAATATTGAAAAGATGTGGTGCAATGACGGATCCCTGTGGAATGCCCATAGTTGGGAATCTTAAACTAGAATACGAATTTCCAACTTTGGCCTGCATTCGCCTTTCTGAGAGAAATGCTTTAACATAATGATAGATATTTCCAGACAGACCAATAGATTTTAGCTTAAATAGTATGCGTTCATGCCAGACCTGATCATACGCTTTCTTTATATCAAAAAAGGTGCAAGTACATTTTTCCTACGTGCAAATTGATGTTTGATCTGTGTGCTGAGCTTTATCAGATGATCTGCTGTGGATCTGCCTTTCCGAAAACCTGCTTGGCTAAGAGGGATTATTTGTTTTTTATCACAGTAATGTATAAGTCGGTTAAGAATTATTTTTTCTAGAAGTTTTCCTGTGTGTGAGGTTAACGCGATTGGTCTGTAGCTGTTTTTATCACTTTTAGGTTTACCTGCTTTGGGACTGGTACTAAAATGGAATGTTTCCAAATGCTTGGAATCACTCCTTGAGACCAGCTGCTCTGGAATATATCAAGCAATAACATTAGCCATTTTTCTGGCAGCTGTTTTAATAATTCATTTGAAACAACATCTATACCAACGGAAGTTCTTTTTGTCCCAAGAGATAGGAGAGCATCTTTTAGCTCTTGCAGCGTAAGGGGAGCATTGACATAATGACTATTATCTCCGACAGGATCTTTATACATTTCTTTTTGTACTTCTTTTTCTCTATATGTTTTGCATTTTCCTGAAAGACTTTTATCACTCATTGTGTCTGTAAACATTTCGATGAAAGTATCAGCTTTCTCTGAATTAGTTGGAAGTTCCTTGTCTTGAATTTTAATGGGACAGTTAGGAAGCCTTATCCCACTTTTCATATCTTTGAATTTATTCCATACCTTATGCAGATCGTTATGCCTGTAAACTTCTTTTAAGCAAAAAGTAGACCAAAATTGGCGTTTGCTTTGTTCAATAGTTTTGTCACAATGTGTGTGTTTGTGTTTGTGTGTTTGTGTGTGTGTGTGTGTGTGTGTGTGTGTGTGTGTGTGTGTGTGTGTGTGTGTGTGTGTGTTGTGTGTGCGTGTGTGTGTGTGTGTGTGTTTGTGTGCGTGTGTGTGTGTGTGTGTGTGTGTGTGTATGAGTGTGTGTGTGTGTTTGTGTGTGTGTTTGTGTGTGTGTGCGTGTGTGATCAAAATCATCATCATCATCATTATCATCATGTGGTCTAGGTGGTAACGCACCTTGCCTAGAAAGCAGAGTCCGGGTGGGAGTGTGCGGTGGTTCGTACCCCGTTTGCCAAAAACTTTTTCCTCATCCATTAGACCCTGAGTGGTGGTCTGGGCGCTAGTCTTTCGGATGAGACGATAAACCGAGGTCCCGTGTGTTACATATCACTATTTAGCGCACGTAAAAGAAACCCACGGCAACAATGGTGTTGACCCTGGCAAAATTATGTAGAAAAAAAGCCACTCTGAAACAAATACAGTTGCATACAGGAAAAAGAAAAAAATGGGTAGGTGCTGCAATAGTGGCGACGCGCTCTCCCGGGGAGAGAGAGCAGCCCGAATTTCACGCAGAGAAATCTGCTGTGACATAAAGTGGTACAAATACAAATATTACCACCGCTACCACATCAAATGCGAACGTACTCATACAGGCACAAATATGCGCAAGACACAGACACGTGCACATAATTACCCATGCAATTACACACGCACTCAACAAGTACGCAACTAAAGCACGCTCGCATGCAAGCAAGCACGCACACAAGTATACATGTACACACGCACGCACGCACACACATACACACACACAGATAGTGATAGACACAGTCACACACATACGCACACACGCACACGCACGCACACACACACACACACACACACACACACACACACACACACACACACACACACACTCACACTATCACTTTTTGTGAAGAGATGTTAAACTGAAGACCAACACACACACACACACACACACACACACACACACACACACACACACACACACAGACACACACACACACACACACACACACACACACACACACACACACACACACACACACAGTCTGCTGTGCACTTTTTTACCCAATTTTATTTTTCATATTAGCACCATGAAGCATTAAGTAGTCCTTAAACATACACTCTCTCTCTCCTCTCTCTCTCTCTCTCTCTCTCTCTCTCTCTCTCTCTCTCTCTCTCTCTCTCTCTTTCTCAAATACACACACACACACACACACACACACACACACACACACACACACACACACACACACACACACACACACACAAAATTAATTTCTGATTGACCTTTCTCAACAGTTACACATACTCACAAACTATATCAAAATCAACTTCACCTAATCTCTTCAAGTTCAAGTATCTACCTTCATCAACCTAAAGAAGAAAAAAAAAGGGGGGAGAAAAAACGAAAAAATACAAACAAAATAAATGACAAGATTTTTTTTTTTAATGACAAGATTTCATTCCTTAAAACCAATAAAACCAGGCTGTGCTGAGGACGCCAGCCATTCTACTTAATTAAATTTACCACCCCCTGATGACAATAGGCAAAAAATTAAAATAAAAAAGGCAGACCACCAGCTTCTCTCATTAGCAACATCACTAATGAATCCTGTGGCATGAGAATCCATGACGACCGGGTTCGATTCCCGGTCGAGGAGATTTTTCCTCTGGAGTTAACATCAGTGCTGGACTCCACTCCCCCCAAAAGTCCTTCGGATGAGACTGTAAACCGAGGCCCCGTGTGCGAACGCACGCAGAACATCTTGTGCACACGTTAAATCCTGTTCCGCTTTTCGTACGAGTAGGCCATTGTGTGCCGGTGGGAACAGATGACATTTAGTGATTTACAAAACTGGATACACACGGGGAGTGGGTGTAAAAAAAAAAAAAAGCATATGAATGCTTATTCCATTATCCTCGATATAAAAGAATAAATAAAAAATGAAAAAAATTAATGAAGTCAGCAGGGCCAGCGAAGACCGGAAGCAAATGGAGAAGGACGGAGGATCATGTTGGTGTCATGGGTTTGGCGGCTACACTGAACTGGGTAAAAAACACAAACACACACACACACTCAAACACAAAACACAAACAACAAACACACAACACACCACACACACAACGCACACCACACACTAACAAACAAAAAACAAACAAACAAACAAAACAAACAAACAAACAAACAAAAAACAGAAAATTTATTTAATACTGGGCGATGCCGACAGGTGGTGAGGTATTAAGTTACACACACACAAGAAAAAAAACGTTTAGGGTTTAAAAGATAATGAAAACTACAAAGTCTTCAAAATATACACAATTACAAAAATGGAGTCATATGGGTTGATAATACTGCAGAATGAACACATCCTGTGCTCATCCCAATGTTTACAATATCGCTTACTCCTGGTCACCGGGAATCAAACAATACAGCTTTAAAGACAAGTGCCATACAATGTATGAAAAAAAATATTTGGATATCTGCTGAGGTGGGTGGGGTGGGGGGAAGGAGGCAGGCGAATTGACTGGAAAGGCTAAAAAAGAATAACCAAAGAGAGATAATAGAGAAGTAAAGAAAATAGACAGAACAAAGAGAGTTGGAAAAGGGTATATATATATATATATATATATATATATATATATATATATATATATATATATATATATATATATATATATATATATATATATATATTATATACTACAATGAATTCCAAGTTGCAAGAAATGGAAGGATGTAGAAAATGAACTATATTATTTTGCAAGCTTGGATAACTTCACAGCATACATGCATCGGCATATACCTAACACTGAACACTCCTGAATGAGAGAGAGAGAGAGAGAGAGAGAGAGAGAGAGAGAGAGAGAGAGAGAGAGAGAGAGAGAGAGAGAGAGAGAGAGAGAGAGAGAGAGAGAGAATCTTTCTATAATAATATCATGAATAACCAGACAGCATGGCACTAAATCTAGCCTGAAATGAGTTCCCACAGGCCTGACTAGAACTCGACATCCACAAACCATCCCTCACAATAAAAAACAAACAAACAAACAAAGATACTCTATTAAAAAAGATTAAAGCCAAGATTATTAGACAACCCGAACATGCAACCCTCCCTGAACACACCGAACCCCCCTCTTCACTAAGAGCAGTGGGTAAGTAGGCAGGTGATGGTTGGTTAATACTTAATGGCATAGTCCCAAAAAATCGGAGAGCTCCGCTGGGACTATATGATACAATCAAACCAAAACACCAAACCCACTCCCCTCCTACAACTTTTCATCGTCATCATCAACGTTACTGAGAGAGTGTTCAAACACCATACTGAACTAAAGTGAAGAAGTTTGTTTCAGTCTGTTTGACGATGGCGGTGTTACAATATGGCGCAGCAGAATTTTTTCCAAAGACTGAGAGGGCTGTCATGGTTTCGCTTGGTTCCGGTATCCCGTGAGGAGGCCGCAGACTTCCGGTTCTGTGTTGAAGTGTCTGCCTCTGCGAAACAAGACAAATGGCTATACAATAATCAGACGTGATTGGAACTGCATGAAGAGTTAATGTGTTGTCTTTAGTTTAATGACATCCAATGCATTCATTACAAAATTTTGTACGCACGCACGCGCGCACGCACGCGCGCCGCACACACAGACACACAGACACAGACACACACACACACACACACACACACACACACACACACACACACACACACACACACACAAATGTCAGGTATATTGCATATATCACTTTATGTGGAGAACATATTTCTAATATTCACATCATATCACTTTTATATGCTGATTGTAAAACCTGTTTTCAATATATTACATTTTTTTTTTACTAGCAGCAGTTTCTCCAAAAGTGTATGATATAAAAATTCTAAATTTGCCTTTGAAAATTTGGGAAATGTTTATTACACAGTCATCTAAAATATTTGTCGAAGTTGATTTTTTCAAAATCTTTTTTTTTCCATGTTAACTTTTTTTTTTAATTGAGAAAATGTTGCTCATGCTGAAAGCTAATTCTGTTATTTCTAAGGTCAGTAAAACTAGTTTACTGCTACTTTCACTAGTTTTAGTAAGAACAGTATAGCTACTGATATTTTGAATAAAAACAATACTGTAATGTTATCTTAAGTACGAGGAAAGTACTGCTATTTTAAAATAAGAAAGTATCGTGAATAAGTAGGAACACAATCCCACATTCCTTGGCTAGAGTTCTAAAGTTCACCAATTGTTAGATGTTGGCATTTCATATATAATATTATATATATATATTTATATATATTTATTATATATTATTTGTGTGTGTGTGTGTGTGTGTGTGTGTGTGTGTGTGTGTGTGTGTGTGTGTGTGTGTGTGTGTGTGTTGTGTGTGTGCGTGGTGTGTGTGTGGTGTGTGTGTGGTGTGGTGTGTGTGTGTGTGTGTGTGTGTGTGTGTGTGTGTGTGTGTGTGTGTTGCGTGTGTGTGTGTGTGTGTGTTGTGTGTGTGGTGGTGTTGTGTGTGTGTGTTGTGTTGTGTGTGTGTGTGTGTGTGTGTGTGGTGTGTGTGTTGTGGTGGTGTGGTGGGTGTGTGGTGTGTGTGTGTTGAAAAGAGAGAGAGACAGAGAGAGAGAGAGAGGGGGGGGGGGGCAAAGTCAAAGGTAAGGCAAAGGCAAATTCTTTTATTCGAGGATAATGAATAAGCACTCGTGTGCTTTTTACATCCATCCCCGCCCTTATTAGGGATAAAATCAGGGTTAAAAAAAGAGAGAGAGAAGAGAAGAGAAGAGAGAGACAGAGACAGACAGAGACAGACAGAGAAGACAGAACGAGAGAGACAAAGACAGAGAGAGAGAAAAGACAGAGAGAGCAGACAAAGAGAAAAGAGAGATTTAGAAATGCAGCCATACTGATATGCAACAATATTTGACTACTGGAGAACACATCATTATTGAAAAATTTTGTTCTGAGGAGGAACCTCGATGCTGCGAGAAAAAAAAAAAACAGAGGACAAAAAACAACTAAGTCCTACATGGACAACACTGGAGAACAACTGTGACCAACCGGGCCTGTGACGAAGTGACATAGCCTACTTCCATCTTGCACAGGTGTAAAAATCTGTTCCGCTTTTCGAAACAGAAGGAGAACGGATTTTTACACCTGTGCAAGATACCTGCCAGCGTTTGCAATAGTGGAAGCTCGATTTTATAGCCTAGTCTTAGCCGAAGGACTACAGGAGAGTGGAGTCAGTTCTGATGTTAACTCTGGGGTAAAAATCTCCCGAATGTGTGTCTTGGTGGCCATGTTAGGTTAGCTCCCAAAGGAAAAATCTCCTTGAACAGGTAAACTTGGTGGTGGCTCGAACCCGGCCCGTCAGATTGCCAGCTCGATGCTCTAATCACTAGACTGTCCATACATTACCTTATGTTATAAATACCTACCTCATATCATGTACGTAATCTGGGCTTAGGCCTATGTGATAAGCTAGAACTTTATAGCCTAGGCCTTGACTTGAAGGACAAGCTAGGCAAGCAATGTATGCATGTATACAGCAGCGAGATAATAACTCAAAAAGTCACTATCACTAGTAACAGTATCACAGCAGCCTATAGGCTTAGGCCTACCGTATACGCTTCTTCACTGAACAACAACAACAACAACAACCACACACACACACACACACACACACACACACACACACACACACACACACACACACACACACAGTGACACACACACACTTTCCTCTCATAATTATCACTGAGAGCACTTGAACAGACATACAAACTGAAAACAACGCAACAACAACCACACACACACACACACACACACACACACACACACACACACACACACACACACACACACACACTTCCCTCTCATAATTATCACCGAGAGCACTTGAACAGACATGACATACAACTGAAAACAACACAACAACAACAACAACAACAACGTAGCCTAGTACACACATACTAAAATAATAGCCAACATACTTCCCGCTTGGTTCTTCGTCCGCTCTTCAACAGAACTGAAAATTCCACTCATGGACAGATCGTATTCGGAAGATTTTTCCATACTGTCCATAGTCAGGTATGATATATATCCCTATTCCTCCTGTATATAGACTATATTCCACAGAACAACGGACGCTGCAGTTAAACCCGACTTGAGCACAGACCACAGAGAGTAAAAAGACCTCGGCTTTGTGTGGCGATTTCTGCCACACGTTGATTACTTCACAATAGCCCAGTAGCCTGGTATGGGCCAGTCAGTGTGTTAGGCCCTAGCCCAGTGGACACTCTCTGTGTCCAGTCTCTCTCTCTCTCTCTCTCTCTCTCTCTCTCTCTCTCTCTCTCTCTCTCTCTCTCTCTCTCTCTCTCTCTCTCTCTCTTTCTCTCTATCTCTATCTCTATCTCTCTCTCTCTCTCTCTTGTCTGTCTGACTGTTTCTGGGCATATAGGCCCTATTCCTCTGTTCATTAGTTGTTTGGGCAAGAGACTGATGTGTCAGCCTACGGAGGGAATGTGTGTTCCTGGCTCTGTGTATGGTGTGTTGTGTGTGTAGCGTAGTGTGTAGTGTGTAGTATGTGTGTTATTTGTTCATGTATTTATTCTTTTATATCGAGGATAAATGGAATAAGTACTAATGTGTTTTCTTTTATATCCAGTCCCTATGTGTTTGCTGTTTTGTA
>CM060332.1:47927755-48000255 GCA_030674155.1 Stramonita haemastoma | reverse complement strand
ACTCAATGAGACTATAAACGATGAGACTATAAACCGAGGCCCCGTGTGCGAACGCACGCATCTTGCAGAACATCTTGGCACACGTTAAATCCTGTTCCGCTTTTCGTAAGAGTAGGCCATCGTGTGCCGGTGGGAACTGATGACAAGATTGACAAAACTGCAAACACACGGGGACTGGATGTAAAAAAAAAAAAGACAAGAGAGCTTATTCCATTTCCTCGATATAATGAATAAATCAGTTCCAGGCATGATCTACTTGTACCATACCTGCATTGACCTGTGAGTATGATGTAAGACAAGGTTCATTCTCTTGTACCGTTCACAGTCACCAGAAGTTTTGTCATCTTCCAAACTCCCAGACTACTCAGTTGACAACGTCACTGATTGGACGATTCTTTGGGTTTGTCCCGTGTGACGAAAATAACTTCAAGTAGGTTACATGGCGTCCTCACAGTTTTAACTCTTTTTCGGTCAGAAAAGGAACCACACTTCAGCATGAAAGATCGAAACTGAACTGGGTCATTTCACGGCCACTGACACTGATTCAGCCCTACCGTGCCGCGAGCTGGAGCCGAGACTGTCAGTTGGATAAGGAGCTAGGCTAGGCTTACTGACCGACAGATCTTCCGCGAAAGTCACATCGGTTCTGCCGTGCCCAAAGACACACTTGCACACATCCATTGTAAGTAGGTCAACTATATGTGCAGTGTGCTGCTTTTGCCATAGACGCCGAGAACAACCCACTGTTGTTTGTATTTCAGGTTGAAAGCAGTACAAAAAGTCAACTGAATTTCATTGTTGGCTTAGGGTGATGGGATATTTGGACTATCACCCCAGTGGCATGCCATTCTCAGAGACTGACTGTGTAGAAGTGACCTAGCCTACTAGGCCATTACAAATAATTCACTTACTGTTACCTAACATGAGAATGTGTTATGGATTTCAATCCTGTTCCTTTATCATGCGGTGTAGGTGACATCGTGAAATAAAATACAGGCTGAAGGTGAGTTTGATGTGACCAATAACTTTGCTAAAGATAGCATAAAGACACCACAGTGGCATCTGCACATGCTGTGTTTTATTGACATGTGTACGGTACATGTGACTCGTTTGCGCAATCTTAAAATCGATATAGCAGAAGAAAGAAAGCCATGGAGCGATGATAACAAAGAATTTATTCAAAAGAGAATAAGGACACAATATAAACCATTTGCGTTGAGATGAAACTGGCCTGTACACGCATACAAAACATCTTTGTTGGCTGTCAGAGATGTGTTGACCCACTTTGCTCTGTCACGATAGCCCGAGTTT
Organism: Stramonita haemastoma; assembly: GCA_030674155.1. NCBI lineage: Eukaryota > Metazoa > Mollusca > Gastropoda > Neogastropoda > Muricidae > Stramonita > Stramonita haemastoma. The sequence continues at coordinate 47,998,944 of CM060332.1, read as the reverse complement.
CGTCCCTTCTCGCACCGCCACAGCCAGGCGGCGTTGGTCGGCTAGGTCCGTGTGTTGGTGTTTACGTAGTTGTAATGGCCACATAGTGGCATACCGATTAATATGGATTTGCATTCAATTCTAACAGAATTGAAAGCTGCACAAGAAGAGTTTAAGCAGTCGGAGAGAAGTCTTGCTACTGCAATATTTTGTCAACGGGTTGATAAGGTTAGTGATCGCCCACTTTTTAGTAAACATCTTGGAAGAATGTTTGGTCTTTTTGCGTGAGTCGCCATTTCATTCGTACCTGTTAGCACGCACACAATACCCTTGTCTTAGTTATTACTCGGTAGCTTAAATGTGTCTATTGTATGCTTTTGATCTAGTAATCATATTGATGTTTATATCATTCTTTGAATTATGAGATGGTGTCGTGTTATTTGCATTATACGTTCGTAGTTCTAGGCCTAGTAGTCCACGATTCCACGCGCGCAGCGTCAGACTTGCTAAACTTAGCGCCGTTGTTTGCTGCAATCGCAAACAACCAACTCGATCCGAGCCCATTCTTTCTTTTGTTTGGCCGTTAATAGTTGAACAGCATCAGAAAGCCTCTTTCGTTTATTCTGCTATAGGTTAAGTTATCTTCTTAATTTTATTGGGCGTGCACACAGCAAAAGTTCAACTGAGAATATGGCCTTGAGAAAACAGGAAGTGGAGAGTTTGCATGGACTGACACTGTAAGTTTAGTAACGAGTTCAACAGCTGAGCAGCTTGGTGGGTACAGGCAGATAAAATTCACTAACTCAGGTTTTAGTTCATTGAACTAGGTGATGACACACTGGTTTTTAACATTTTCAGGAGAGAGTGCATCTGATACTTGAATGCATCCATAACATGTACACATTATGATTATACTCAGGAGTCTCAGAGTCAGAGCCAGATCTTGATGCCAGTGATGGATTTCAACACATTAAAAATAAAAATTATTGAGGGTGGTGGTGTGGACCCTAAGCCATCCATCCAGTTATTGACACACCCCCTCTAAGTTTTTAAAAATGAAAAGGAAATTCTCTGAATACAGAATAGTTCACCCTTGCAACACGCTTTCTATTCCTGTCTATCGAGGAAATTTTCTTCCTGGAGTTAACATCAGTGCTGACTCCACTCTCCCCAAAAGTCCTTCGGATGAGACTTTAAACCGAGGCCCCGTGTGCGAACGCACGCAGAACATCTTGCGCACACGTTAAATCCTGTTCCGCTTTTCGTAAGAGTAGGCCATCGTGTGCCGGTGGGAACAGATGACAATATTTACAAAACTGCATACACACGGGGACCGGATGAAAAAAAGCACATGATTGCTTATTCTGTTATCCTCGATATAAAAGAATAAATAAATAAATATATAAATAAAATATAGATAGTATAGGCCTGCCCCCCCCCCCCCCCCCCCCCCCCCCCCTGCTTTTTTATTTTAAGGATCTCATTTGTTTTAACCTTTTCTCCATTTTCCCTATAGCATTGATAGAAATTGATAATTTACGAGTGAGTAAACTGTAGTTGTATCCTTATAAAGTCAGTTTTTTAAATAGAATCTATAGACAGACCTATGTTAATTGTTATGTGTGTGTAGTGTGTGTGTGTACAGTGTGGGGGGTTCTTCAGCACTCAGTTTTATCACAGTTCTCAATGAATTAAACCATTGACACAGGGGACAACAGCAAAGTGAGATGCTGTATGATCAGAGGATTTCCCACACATTGAATTCCACTAGTTTATAACTTAGTCATTCCACTAGTTTATAACTTAGTCTTTAGTGATCTACTATGACTGAGTAGGAAGCTTGACTTGCACAGTCCTTATGTACTGCACCCCTGGGAGCTTGTTGGTCTTTGGAGAAGATAACCAACGCTGACTCTGTATGCTCTCTTGGCTGAGAGAGTAGGGATAAGCTGTGGGCAAGGCACCTCCACTTAAATCAAATTTTTTCTCAATATCTGAAAGTGAAACAGAAGCTGCCCCCCTATGCTGTTTTGGAGGTCATCATTGAACATGACAGACAAAGAAGAAAAACACTCTGTGTGTGTATGCAATTTATGTGTGTGTGTGAATGTATACAGTATAGTTCAAAGTAATAGTTGTGTGTGCGTATGTGTGTGTGGGTACAAGTATATGTGTGTACGTATGTATTACATGTGTGTGTGTGTGTGTGTGTGTGTGTGTGTGTGTGTGTGCATGCATACACAATGTATGAATATGATTATGTGTGTCTCTGTGTGTAAACATGTATGTGTGTGTGTGTTTTGCCCGCGCGTGCATGCATGCGTGTGTGTGTGTGTGTATTCTTTTATATTGAGGATAATGGAATGAGCACTTGTGTGCTTTATTACATCCAGTCCCTGTGTGTATGCAGTTTTGTCAATCTTGTCATCTGTTATAACTGGCACACAATGGCCTACTCTTACGAAAAATAGAAAGTGTGTGTGATTGTGTCTGTGTGTGTGTGTGTGTGTGTGCGCACGCGCTTATCAAGTTATAAATGTGAGTGATGTCATGATGCAGGAACAGGGATTCTCTGTTTGCTGTTTCAGGCCCTAGACAGAATTGTTGCAGCAGCAGAAAAAGCAGACTATGAACATCTTGTAGTGGGGATCCTGATTGTCATTGGGTCCTTCAATGATCTTCTGCACCAGCTTCTGGATGGGCCATTATTGACACAACTCCTTGATAAATTATTCAGGTTGGTATGGATTTGTTTAGAAGAGGTGATAAGTAATTGCAGATGCTTCTAAAGCTTTCTGAAGTCTTTAACATCTAGCAGAATTTCTTAGCTTGACTGCAAGTCATTCTGATGTCTATTTTTTTCCCCAGGGGTGGTGATGGGGGGAGGGGGGGGGGGGGGGGGACTATTCTTTTCTGCAAGAAACTGCCAACTCCCTTCAAAGAAAGAAAAATTAACTACTTACATATAATGTATTTTATTATTTAGCACAAATCTGGAGGGGGCAAGCCACCACTGAGATGCTGTTCAGAGGGATTTTATTCCCTGGAGTTAACATAAGTTAGGTAGCGGCAGCACCGCGCAATTCTGCTACGCACCCTAAGAAAATGCGATTCACTTACTGTCTTCAAACGCTTCTAACTCGAGTTCTACTGCATCATTATGATTTTCATGCATATGAGAATAAAGAGAATTGATTGCTCTTTCATTACGTTGTTTTGTTTTTATTGTATGATTGGAGGTATGAGTATAGCGTGAAGCCGAAAATCATGAAAAAGGCGAAAAATGGAGAAAATCGGCACTTTTCCGCGAGCTGCGAAATTGCACAGGTTGAAAAAAATCGCAACCGTCCGTGGCCGAGTGCACCAAACCCTTATTAATTATAACGAATAGAAAGATGAAAGCCCAAGCTTTATTTTTATGGGGTGCATATTTATAGTGTTAAAAATTACGTCACCGAAAAATACAAGTTAAAACTTCACAAAATATTTCGTCATCCTCTCTCACCTCGAACCCCGTCGGTTAGGGTATCAAACGAAAGCTTAGCCAATCAGCTACAAGAATACAACCACCTTTAGGCAAAAGAACCATTCGGCCGAAGGCGGCAAGACTTTTACAGCGCCTCTCTGATTGGCCAATTCTACACAGGGCATGGTTTCAGGCAATGTCGAAACCAGTGCGGTGAATTTGACGAAACTGCGGCCAGTACTCGCTAAGTAACCCATTATAGACTTTAACAGTTCATTAATAAGTCATTTCTACATCATATCCAATTAGTTCGATGCTTATTTTATGATTATTTTGTTTTTATTTTGATTCGAAGTGTGCAAATGTTTCGCCGAGTCATGGTAGCAGGCCGAATTGAACAGCGTGTCGAGGACTCGATCGCTTTTATCAAAATTAAGTTTTTTCTTGTAAGTCTGCAGTTCAAAATGCACTGTAATCGATAGAATAATGCCTATAGCATATATCTAATTTTTTTTAAGCAAGTCTGATCTCATTTAGTATTTTTAATTAATTTTTTTCTGTACCTGATCTACTACCGGAAGTGACTAAACGAAGCGTAATTCGGAAAAATCGTCTGCTGCGGACTCAGTCGATCCCATCGGAATTGTGTGTGTGTGTGTGTGTGTGTGTGTGTGTGTGTGTGTGTGTGTGTGTGTGTGTGTGTGTGTGTGTGCGCACGCGTGCGAGCATGTGTGTATGTGTGTGCACGCGCGCGTGCGAGCATGTGTGTGTGTGTTTAATTTAAGGCATAAAATTTTAATTTTTAACACTTGGACCAGTGTTAAGACAGTACTGACAACTGACTGTTTAGACTGATGTGTGTGTGTGTGTGTGTGTGTGTGTGTGTGTGTGTGTGTGTGTGTGTGTGTGTGTGTGTGTTTGATTTAAGACATACAATTTAAATTTTTTAACACTTGGACTTGAGTGTTAATAAGGCACTCAGTACTGACTGCTCACTGTTCAGACTGAGGTGTGTGTGTGTGTGTGTGTGTGTGTGTGTGTGTGTGTGTGTGTGTGTGTGTGTGTGTGTGTGTGTGTGTGTGTTTAAGACATAAAATTTTAATTTTTACACTTGGACTTGAGTGTTTATAAGACAGTACTGACTACTCTAAAGACTAATGCATGTGTGTGTGTGTGTGTGTGTGTGTGTGTGTGTGTGTGTATGTGTGTGTGTGTGTGTGTGTGTGTGTGTGTTTAAGACATAAAATTAGATTTTTTAATTTAACACTTGGACTTGGGTGTTATTGCTAATAGGCCTAAGACAATCAGTACTGACTGCTCACTGTTCAGACTAATGCATCATTGATTGCACTGTGTTTGTAACTTTTCATAAAATGTGGGTGGCTTTGAAATAGTTGCATTTTAATGCACATAAAAATGACGGTAAATTTGAATAGTAAAAAACCGCCCCCAAACAGTCATAAAAAGATATGCAACAGACTTAGTAATCAGCAGGATACTGGTCTACACACACACACACACACACACACACACACACACACACACACACACACACACACACACACACACACTCTTATTCAGTTCACATACTCACACTGTATTTATATATAAATTATATGCATATTAATTTAACATTTCAGAGGATGATACCTATATTGATCTGGAAAAAAAAGCATTCTTTGCCCAAGGGAAAAAAAACCAGACTAATTTTTAGTCACAAGATTATGTTACAGATGCAACTTCTGGAACAATTGGGTGGGAAGACATGCGCTGAAACTGAAACATTTTTGCATACATTCTGTGGTGGAGTCCCAGAGCACAAAATTAAAGACTTTTGCCTTTTGTTTTGTTGTTTTTTTGTCCCCAATAGCTATTTTTGTTGTTGCTTTTTCTTCACCTGGGGGTCATGCAGAATTTTCTTTGTTCGCTTTCTTGTTTTGTTTCTGTTTTCTGTTGTTGCTTGTTCCCCATCTGGGAATCACAGTGAGATTGAGAATCAAGTACACACTGGATGAGAAAAGTTTGTGTCTATGACTGTTTTTAAGTGCCTCGCCGCATAGGCAGCCATTCTTCTGAGGGGGTTTTGCTTTAATGTTTTTTCCCTTGGTTTTGCTTTTTGTTTTGTTGTTTTTTCCCCCAATAGTTCAAAGCACACACACACACACACACACACACACACACACACACACACACACACACACACACACACACACACACACACACACACACACACACACACACACACATATGGATGCATGCGCCCATATGCACATGTATGCACCTACAATATAATGAATATGTATGTAAAATAATGCCAAAAACTAGTGTCATTTTGCTGGAAAATGAATTCCAACAAAGCCTTTTTATCACAAAGCAACTTTGATTTCATGTGGTCCAGAACTGTTGCAGGGTCATGTCGGGTCACATCATTTTCATTATAAATTATGGTTACATAACACCTTTTAACAATTTTTTTTCTTGTCCTTGAGAATATTTTAAATCAAATAATGTCAACCTTTAAAGCACAACATAAGCAATATTCTGTCCAAATTTGAAGTAATTTGGTTTATCTATTCAGAAGTTATGACTTTTTTTGTAATTTTTAAAAAATGTGAGGTCCGCACTGGTCATTTTGGCCTTTTCTCCAACTTTGAAGCAAAATAACTGCTAAAGGGATGAACTGACCACTCCTAAAAAAATTAGGCTAAATCTGTATGTATATAGAAATAGATACATACGATTTCAAGAGAATTGATTGAAAAATCTTGAAACTGATGGACTCCAAACATGGTACTTTGTGAAATTTCGCACATTTCGAAAATGGGTTTTTTTGCATTTTTGATGCTCCATAACTTTTTTTCTACCAACCAGATTCTTTTCATTTTTGGTTTTCATGTTCTCTGTGGTAAATAAAAGAACTGCTTGAATGTTTTCAGAGTGTGCCTTATTATTTGCAAGAAATGTGATCATTCAAAGTTGGCCAATTATTTGTTTTCCGTGCACTTCACAGTAGCGTCAAAATTGAAAAGGCCATATCTCAAAAACTATTTAAGATATCAGGCTGATTTTTTTTTTTGTTATGTTTCTTTTGATAATATCTTCACTTCTAAAGCAAAAAAAAGGCCTTAATTCCATTAAAAAATTTTTGCTGCCGCTACCTACATAAGTGCTGACTGGAATCCCTTGAAAGACCTTCAGATGAGACTGTAACAGTGTAAGCCAAGGCCCCATTTGTGAACACACGCAGAACAGTTTGCACACACATCAAAACCAGTTCCACCTTTTGGAAGGGTACCTGTGTACAGTTGAGAGGAACACGCAGACATTTTCCAATGCTAATGAGACTGAGAAATTTTAAAGCAGTCAGAAATCTTTTCATTCAGAGGTAAACAATCAATAACAGTGTTGATTCTAGGCTGCACCCTTGCAAGATTCCCGTATGTTTTTTCAACTTTGCCGCAAAATAATGTGACCAGTGTGCCCTAATGGACTAAAAATATAAAAACTGTGTTCAAATGGCTTACTCTTTCAAAAGGTAGAACCAGACTTTTAAATGAGTGTGCGAGACGGTTTGAGTGAAAGCACTGGTGTTTGTAGCAGACTTGTGAAACCTCTCACCTAATTGTTTTTGATTTTTCTCTGTTCAAATTTCAGACAATGTGCAAGGGTGGTGCTGGATATCAAGTGGCAGCAATGCGACAAGGACACCCCCAGCCAGCAGAGCTTTCGAACGTCGCTGCTGACGTGCCAGCAGCTGATGGCTCCCCGGGGGTACCAGCGTTTCAGCGTGCTGCAGACCCTGATGGACAACCCCTGGACCCACCCTGTCCTCAGCATGGTCATGGGCAGCGAGGAGGACAACGAGGAGGGAGAAGGTATGGCGGGAAGAAATATTTCTCATTTGTGACGCTCCACCACATAAGGAGTCGCATTGCACCAGAGGTCAATTTTTAGTTATTCACATTTTATTAATCTGCAATGAAATGGCTGTTCAATGCAAAAAACAGATTGAAAATCAAATCGGACCATTCTGTGCAAGGTTATCACAAACTGAAATGGTAGACTGCAGGATGTGACAAAATGAGAAATGGGCAAGTTTATTTTCGTAACAGGTTGTCAGAATGAAGGCTTGGGTATTTTCAAAAGACATTTAAAAGGAAAAGGAATAAAAATTATGCCTTGATATTTCATTACAAGGTAGAATAATAGATATAGTTTAATAATCAATCAAAATCTCAAAATCGACAACTTGACCCCCACCTGCCTTTAATGGCTCCTAGCGGAAAATTCGGTAATGTGCTAAGCGACTCATTTCGTGGTGGAGTGTCACATTTAATCTAGTCGTAACACAGCTGTCAGTTTCCCCCACTTTCAGCTCCTCTCAGCTGCTAGTTATTCCATCCCATCCCAGCCCAGCCTAGGTGGGGGCCAGCTGGTGCTATTTATAGCAGGAACTGACCACACTTGGACTAGGTAAAAGGAGGCATCCTGGTTACCTATTCGATGGGTGACCGTTTTCGTGCCTTGGCTTCAGTTCAGTCCTCCAGTTCACCCAGCTGTAAATGGGCACCTGCCCTCTTTGGGGTCAGGGAAGGTAAAGCAGTGAGGGAGAGGAGATGGGCGCTGCCCTCAATATGCTGGTCCCCTAGAGAAGCTGAGGTCTCTGACGCCTCACTCCCCTACGACCACACAGGTTATGGGACACCTTTACTTTTACCTAGTCTATAATCTAGCACTTAACCCTCTTGCATTCAGATTCTCTGAACACAAACTGCCCCTAGATTTTGCATTCCATCACGAAATCAGGTCAGGCACACATGCTTGCTGGCCTTTTCCTCCTTGTAAGTACATACCAGCAGCTATAATTACTTCCAGACACTCAACAGGGTTTCTCCTTCTAGCCTGATAGAGCTTTGACATGTAGCAATTAGTGATGGTCACAGCGTGATGGAAATCTACTGTGTGTAAATCATAGCAAATCCCGGTTGATTTGATTTTTGATTTATTCTTTTATATCAAGGATAATGGAATAAGCACTCTTGTGCTTTTTTACATCCAGTCCCCATGTGTATGCAGTTTTGTAAATGTCATTGGTTTGGGACTTAAGGGGGATAATTATTTAATCCCAACAAATCTCAGATCGGGGACTAACAGTGGCTTTGTCCTCAAGTGCCTGTGTCCTGTGTGGCTCCCAGGGCTGGCCTACATCCAGGCCCAGGACCCTGAGATCCTGAAGCTCCGTGTGGAGCTGATGCAGCAGGAGAACTGTGACGAGTTTGCCCTCAACCTGTGCACCTGGTGCCTCAAGCACCCAGCCCTTGCCCAGGACTTCCTCCTGCGCAAAACTCAGTTCATCCTCCTCCACCGCCTCAACAACATCGACCGCCTGCAGGAAGAGGTAGGCTTTGTTATCAGGTTTTTTAAAGGTGTGATGAAGTGTGTTGTGTTGATTAATGCTTGGAGACGATGTGTAACACATGTTAAAAAAAAAAAAAGAGAGAGAGAGAGAGAGAGAGAAAGGTGTGTTGAAGTGCATTGTATGAAGTGTGTTGTGTTAATGCTTGGAGACAATACATAGCACATGTGTTTAAAAAAAAAAGAAGAAAGGTGTGTTGAAGTGTGTTGTGTTAATGCCAGATGATACATAACATAAACACAAGTGGTAAAAAAAAAAAAAGAGTGTGTTGAAAGTGTGCTGTGTTAATGCCAGACAATATATAAAATATACACAAGTGCAGCTCGGCTGCAGATACCTTATCCTTAAAAATTCCGAGATTCAACCTATCTACCGTTGGCCGCCGCTCTTTCTCTATTTCTGGTCCATCAATCTGGAATGACCTCCCTCTCTCCCTTCGGCAAAAGCCTACATATGACTTTTAAATCCAACCTCAAGACACACTTGTTTCAAACCTAAGATTTTTGTCTTCTGTTTTCATCTCCTATTTGTTCCTGCCTTCAACATTTGAAATTCCATTCACCCTGTCAAAATGTATAACCTCTATAAGTGTGTGTGTGTGTGTGTGTGTGTGTGTGTGTGTGTGGTGTGCGCGTGTGCGCGCGCACGCGTGTGTGTGCTTTCGAATTTGCTAGAATTATATATTGTCATTGGTTGTTTGTTGTGAGGGTCGAGTGCAAGCGCTTTGATTTGTTTTTACAAGATATAGCGCTATATAAATTCCATGTATTATTATTATTATTAAAATAAAAATTAAAACAAAACATAAAAGGTGTGTTGAAGTGTGTTAATTAAATGCCAGACAATGTATAAGATAACCATAAGTGTGTAAAACAAAAATTAAGAAGGGTGTGGTGAAGTGTGTTGTGTGTTAATGCCAGACGACAAGCGTATTTTAAAAAAATGGAAAGAAAAAAAAACGGTGGTGTTGAAATGTGTTGTGTTGATTCCAGACAATACAGAAGATAAGCACAAATGTGTCATGAAAAAAGTAAAAGGGGGAGCGGGATGTTATGAAGTGTGTTGTTATGAAAAAAAAAAGTTAGACGGTACTTAAAAAAACACAAATGTGTTATTAAAATTTTTAGAAAGGTGTGTTAATGCCAGACAATACAGAAGATAAACCCCCAAGTGTGTGGTTTAAAAAAAAAAAAAAAAAAAATGAAGTGTGTTGTGTTGTTGGCTGCAGTGTCAGAGGATGGGGATGGAGGACAGCATAGGGCTGATCCACAGTCTGCTGGACAGGGAGGAGCACAGGGAGCTGTGCACCATGCTGGCACAGACCTTCCTCGTGCAGAACTGGATCAAGCCCTCGGACAACGACACCAAAAAGGTTCGTCTGAAATTTTTTTTTTTTCTCAGTGTCTGTCTCTTTCTCTGTCTCTCTCTTTTGTCTCTGTGTTTGTATGTGTGTTTGCGTGCGTGCGTGCATGTGTTATTAAAACATAGCAAATTCATTCATAGTTAAAAGTAAAGTTGCATGACATTAATGAAAAGTATCAATGCAAATTATATATATGTTACAGTTGATTTTGTTTTCTGAAATCCTCCATGCCCTTGGCAAGAGGGGTCAAAGACGAATTAAATCTTGAATCTTGTGTGTGACCTGACAGGAGTTGCTGCAGCTGTGGATCAGGCTGCAGTACCAGGCAGACGCGGACCAAGATCGCTTCATCGCCAGCCTGTGGGCCGTGGCCAAGCTGTCCCACTCCACACAGCAGCTTCTCCTCATCATCGACGCCGTCAGAGAACAGGTCAGCTTCTGCCTCCTGCGTAGTGCCTGCCTGCCTAGTGCCTGCTTGCCTGTCTGACCTCCACAAAACGCGTTTTAACCCTCTTAGTCCCGAACTGGGATTTGCCAGGATTGAATAATTGAGCCCCCCTACCCCCCTCCTGAATCCGGAACCAGGATTTGCTGGGATTGAATAATTTGCCTCCCCCCGAATCCTGAACTGGGATTTGCCAGGATTGAATAATTGCCACCCCCCACCCCTCCTGAATCCCGAACCGGGATTTGCTGGGATTGAATAATTGCCCCCCCCCCCAAAACCGGGAGTTGGTTGGGGATGGGTGGGTGGAAAGATTGAATTTGCACGTTGAAGGTCCTAGTAATTCCTGTCAGCGTATGGTTGGTTACAGAAACATGAACATGCCCAACATATATCCCTGAAGTCAGAATGTTGGTACTTTCATGGTCCAAACAGTCACCTACACATGATAATAATAATCTCAATATTTGTGAACTTCGCTCAGAACTCTTGCTATAAAATGGAATCAAAGAAGAAAAAAAACACGCAAATTTGACACTATAACCACCAGGCTGTCAATCCCACCTCCTAAATAACAACCGAGCATAATGTAAAAAAAAAGAAGTCAAGATTTGTTGTTGTTGATCTCTTTATTGCTTTTTTTTGTTCTTTCTCTAACTGTCGCCACTAGGCTATCAACCCCACCTCCTAAATAACAACAGAGCATAATGTAAAAATAAGCCATATTTGGTTGCTGATGTCTTTATTGCTTTTTCTTTTCTTTTTTTTTCCATTATTTGTTGCCATCATTGGTTTCAGTGTGGAGATGCCTTCCTGCAGTTCTGTTTGGACCTGTGCAAGTTCGCCATCAATGTGGACAAAGGCTGCTGGGAGAAGTTGAAGGAGGCCAACGCCTCAGGACCCAAAGACGAACTCCAGGCTCGAAAGCAGGACATGGCACAGGTAGATATGGCGTTTTTGTCGTTTGGTTGGCTGCTTGGGCTTTTGGGTTTGTTTAGGGGTTTTTTGTTTGTTTGTTTTAATCATATTTTACGGGGATGGGATAGCTCAGTGGTCATAGCGCTCGCTTTCCCCTTGCCAATTTTAAGTAGCATCGAGCGTGGTTGCCAGTTGGATGGGTGACTGTTTGCTAACACCGCCCCTAATTTTGCGCTATACCCCTCGATAAATTCTGAACTTTTGCTTTTGTCTGTCCTCTTGGGCTATCCCTCTATATATAAATTCTGAACTTTTGCTTTTGTCTGTCCTCTTGGGCTATCCCTCTATATATAAATTCTGAACTTTTGCTTTTGTCTGTCCTCTTGGGCTATCCCTCTATATATAAATTCTGAACTTTTGCTTTTGTCTGTCCTCTTGGGCTATCCCTCTATATATAAATTCTGAACTTTTGCTTTTGTCTGTCCTCTTGGGCTATCCCTCTATATATAAATTCTGAACTTTTGCTTTTGTCTGTCCTCTTGGGCTATCCCTCTATATATAAATTCTGAACTTTTGCTTTTGTCTGTCCTCTTGGGCTATCCCTCTATATATAAATTCTGAACTTTTGCTTTTGTCTTGTCCACTTGGGCTATTCCTCTATATATAAATTCTGAACTTTTGCTTTTGTCTGTCCACTTGGGCTATCCCTATTCTGAACTTTTGCTTTTGTCTTGTCCACTAGGGCTATCCCTCTATATATAAATTCTGAACTTTTGCTTTTGTCTGTCCACTAGGGTTATTCCTCTATATATAAATTCTGAACTTTTGTTTTTGTCTGTCCACTAGGGTTATTCCTCTATATATAAATTCTGAACGTTTGTTTTTGTCTGTCCACTAGGGCTATCCCTCTATATATAAATTCTGAATTTTGCTTTTGTCTGTCCACTTGGGCTATTCCTCTATAAATTCTGAACTTTGTTTTTGTCTGTCCACTCCCTCTATAAATTCTGAACTTTGCTTTTGTCTGTCCACTTGGGCTATTCCTCTATAAATTCTGAACTTTGCTTTTGTCTGTCCACTCCCTCTATAAATTCTGAACTTTGTTTTTGTCTGTCCACTCCCTCTTTAAATTCTGAACTTTGCTTTTGTCTGTACACTTGGGCTATTCCTCTATAAATTCTGAACTTTGCTTTTGTCTGTCCACTCCCTCTACAAATTCTGAACTTTGCTTTTGTCTGTCCACTCCCTCTTTAAATTCAGAACTTTGTTTTTGTCTGTCCACTTGGGCTATCCCTCTATAAATTCTGAACTTTGTGGGGGGTTTTCTGTCCTCTGTGGCTATCCCTCTTTAAATTCTGAATTAAATTTTTTTTTTTTTTTTTCTTAAATTCTGAACTTTGTTTTTGTCTTTGGCTATCCCTCTTTAAATTCTGAACTTTGTTTTTGTCTGTCCACTTGAACTTTGGTTTTGTCAGTCCACTAGGGCTATTCCTCTATATATAAATTCTCAACTTTTGCTTCTGTCTGTGCTGTTACTCCAGGTGTGTGAGAAGATCTCTCACATCGTGGCCCACGTGTCCCCCAAGGTCTCCTTCTGCTGCGCGCTGACGGCCTTCTCCATGATGCCCTCCCAGCAGTCCCTGCAGGCCGTGCGCATCGCCCACCAGCGGCGCACCCTCACCGACAACGACACCATCACCGTGGCCCGCGCCCAGTGCTGCAGCAACTGTGCCACCGACCGCGGAGAGTGCCTGAACCGTGCCGGCGGCAATGACAACAAACCGAACCGCGACGTCAACATGGCCACGCTGTACGAAGTGGAGCGGCTCTGTGGCACGCTGCGTCCCGCCTACCTCAGCTCGGAGAGCGATTTCTCCGTGCTGTACTCCATGTGCAAGCAGTACCTGCTGAAGGAGAACGGAGAGGCGGTGAAATCTGCGCTGGTCAGGCGGAGATCGGGTCCCGCTTCGCAGCTGAGTCCTGAAGGTTCGGTTCCTGGGGATGCTTCCGGCGTTGGCGGTTTGACCTCAGAGTCTTCGCCCCACAGTGGTGTGCCAGCGGGAGCGAACCCTGTCAGCAATTTACTGCCCTCGCCGAAAATGGACGTGAGTGTGGAACGAGGAATTCACGATCCCGGACTGAGCGGCGATACTACATTGAAAAACGTTGTGTTCTCGACGTCCGGTGAGGCCTCGGTCATGCAGATGACCTCCTCCTCCTCCTCCTCGAGGTCAAAGGGGGGTGCCCGTGGGCAGGGCCGGTTCATCGAGCCCGAACAGCAGCTGGTGCTGAAGCAGCTGTCCACAGACACGGCCCAGGTCCTGCTGCGTCTGATCAGGTCGGGACAGATCAGTGCCAGTACCGTGAGCAAGGCCTTGACGGACAACCCTCGCGTGTCCCTGCAGACCTTGAACGACCTCATCGCCCGCGAGAACGCCGCCACCAACGCGGCTGCTGCTGCTGCCGCACAGAAGCTGGCTACGTCCAAGTCAGGCCCTCAGTCTGGAGTCTACCGCCCTCAGCAGCAACAGCAACAACAACAGCAGCAACAACAGCAAATGCAGAACAAACAACAGGCGCTGTCAGGTCATCCCAGGGAAGGAGGGGTGAACCAGGTGTACGGACCCATGTCGCACAAAGAGAAAACGTCTCACCCGCCGCGCCAAGACGTGCCTCAGGCGCGAATGGTGATGCAGGGTCAAGGCCTCCAGCCGCTGGCCCCGCCCTCAGCCGGGCAGCTCCACAACTCCCAGAACTCCTCAACCAGTGCTGCCCCGCCCACCACCTCCTGCCAGGCCAGCATCGCCCCCAGGACCCGAGGAAAGCTCCAGCCACCTCCCAGCCACTCTTGCAAAGCCTCCCCCAGATCGGGGCCGTGACCTTACCCACGCTGCACCTGACGGGCGCCGGGGCATCCAGGTGACCCAGCCCGTGCACGTCATGACCTTCAGGCAGCAGCCCATGTCGGTCAGCAGTTCAGGGACCGGGGTTCCGAACGCGCAGATTCTGATGCAGAGCAGCGCTCACATGCTGACGCACTTGTCCGGCGGGAGCGTGGTGGCAGCGGCAGGGGCTCAACAACCTCACATCCTCCACCTCTCCTCCCCCTCCTCCTCCTCCTCGTCCTCCTCCTCTGTGGCAAATCCTCCTCCCCCCAGTTCCAAGATCGCCCCCAAACCCTCCTCCAAGGTGCAGAAGCTGGTGCCCAAAGCGCCAGGCCCCAGAACCGTCCTGCACGATCCTTCAGTCAGTGGCAGAGTCTTGAGCCAAGTGCCGGGTAGTGGTGTCAGCGGTGGCAGTGTGGGTGACATCACGTTGGGTAACCGCCACTACTCCATCAACAACTTGCTGTTCACTGGGGAGCAGCAGAACAGCGCTATGTCCATCTCCCTCCCGGACAGGCTTCCGGAAATTTCTGTGGACAGCATATCGGACACTCTGCGTGCGTTGAGTGACAGCTCCAGTTCCAGCACACCAGTAACACTAGCAGCAATAGCACCAGTGGTAGCACCAGCCAGATTCTGCCCAAAGTGTCTGTGCAGCTGACGACTCACCACCCAGTGTCTCAGGCCCGCACCAGTGCGCAGAAACCTCGAGTCTCCTCCACCCACACCAACCCCAGGCAGCTTGCCCCTAAAGCCCCCCTATCCTCCTCCTCCCCGCAGCAGCATCAACATCAACAGCATCAGTCTAGAAGCAAGAAGGCAGCAGCAGCAGGAACAGCAGTAGCAACAGCAGCACTAGCCCCCAAGGTCTCAGGCAAAGTGAGGATCCCCCCCACCCCTAGCCCTGCCTCCTCCTTGTCTCACAACTCTCAGGCTTTGGCCACGCTGGCTTCTTTCGCCGTGTCTGCCGAACAGGCGCGGGCGGGCGGCAGCAGCAGCGAGCAGACCCTCCCCTCCTTCTCCTCCCTCTTCTCCTCCCCCCTCCCCGTCCCCGTGCCCAAGGCCAGCACCGAGACGGTGACCACCTCCACCATCACCACCACCCCCTCTCCACCACCACCATCACCACCACCCCCACCCCCACCATGGGGCCCCACACTGGTGGTGCCGGTAGTAGTAAGAAGGGGGGGGCGGCAGGTCAGGGCAGCCGGGGTCAGCCGAAGAAGGGAGGTAACAAAGAGGGCAAGGGAGGGAAGAAGGACAAGAAAGCGGCGCCACTTCCAGCAAAGAGGAGATGATGCGTCTGCTGAAGCAAGCCATGAGCCTGGACATCCGCAAGGAAGAGAACGAAGAGAGGAGGGCGATGACCATTCTCCACCCCCCTTCCCAGGACATACCCCCTCACACGGTCACCACCGATCTGCCGGTGACGAGCTCCGCACCGATGCCTCCCGCATCGGTGTGGATGGTGGATTTCCCGAAACCACGCTTCGTCCAGAGAGGCGCATCACCATCATGTTCTTCAGCCGTCCTCTCAGCCTGTCTACCATACCACTACTGCTGCCTCCTCCTCCCCCTATCATGGAACCTCTAGCGTTGGTTCTCAGCATTCAGGACCTGTCAGGCAACATCACCACCACAACCCCACTGCTGCCCTATCCACTAGGGTCTCACCCCCAGTGGCGCTGGCCCCGCCAGTACCTGCCTTGGTCAGTACCCGTGCTCCTGTGGACGTCCACCAGACCTCGGGTCAATTCACCCTGCCTGACCGCAGGGACTCCAAACTGTTCAACATGCTGCAGAAAGGAGAACCCCGGGGGCCAGTTGTGTCGGGGGCTCCGGCCTTGGGTGGCAGAGACAAGCACGGTCCTCAGTACTCGGTGGCCTCGTCGTACCCCGTTCCAGGGAGCGTCCCAGATGCTCTGGTGAGCAGGAATCAGCCCAGTGCGTACAGTGACACGAGTGTTCCGGGTTCTTCTGGTTCGCTGTCCAGCCACACAGAGGCCGTTGGTGTCGGCAGTTCCTCAGTGAAACGTCCTCCCCACCCCAACAGCAGGAGGGAGCTCACTACCAGCTCTCACACCCAGAAAGATACGTCCGGCATACACAGAAGTGATCACGTGACCGGCGGTTCTGTCTCGTGGAACACTGCTGTCAGTTACCCTGCTGGAAGGTCAGCTGTTAGGGAGGACATACCCGGCCCTGCTGCTGTCACCAGCACTGCCTGGAGTTTCTGCTGCTGGAAATCCTGCTGTTACTGGTGGTCACCACGTTGCGAGAGACACTGCCAACCCTGCCGCCGCCATTCCCTCCGTCATATACGAAGACTTCACCTTCCCGTCTGGAACGCCGCCATCTTCCAGCGCCATGTTGGCGGCACAAGGCATGGCCGCCTTGTCTGCCGGACTGCCGGCCAACACCGAGGTCGTGAACTCGTCCCGGAGCCAGTCCTTTCAGCAGCAGCAGAAGACGGCCGGGGATTTCCCCGCCTTCGTCAGCAGTTCCCAAGAGGACGGCAGCTTTGTCGCGGAGGAGGAAAACCGGGCCGGGAAAAAACCGGGAAACGCGACGTATCGTTGCTTGATCTGCGCCAAACCGTTCGACGCCCTGGACGATTTGAGGATCCACGTCAAGCGGAACTGCAAGCCTCCCCCCGAAGACGCGGACACAACCGGGCCCAGTGGCGGTACCGGTGGCAACTCCCTCCGCCCCTCCTCTGCCGTAGGGGTTTGGAAACCAGCACGGTCTTCCAGTGCCTGCGCTGCTACGAGCTGTGCATCAGCGAGGAGGGCATCCGCGCCCACAAGCAGGTGTGCAGCAAGCCCCCCACCCCCAAGCCCAAGGCCAAGCCCAAGTCCCGGGCCAAGCCCAAGCAGCCCAAGTCGGAAGAGGAGCAGGCCACGGAAGCCCGGGTGATGGAGCTCCTGAACAAATGCCTGGGGGAGAACCGGGAGAAGCTCTTGAGGGAAAACGAGGCGGTCAAGGCCAGGAAGGACACACTGACCAAGAAGAAGCCTCTAAGAGGAAACTCTCGCTGGAGGGACAGCAGTCCGACCTGTCTAACGAAGCCCCTACTAACCCCAAAAAGCCCAAGAAAGAAAAGATGCCGCCGGCACAAAGTGTCAGCAAAATGGCCAGTCCTGTCCACTCCAATTTCCCTGCGCCCACAGTTCTTCAACACAGCCAGCCAACTTCCGTGGGCGCCCTCAACACGAAACCGGCTGTAGAGCGCGTCAGTGTAAATATTCCCCCGTCCCAACCCACCACAGGCGTCGTAGTACCCCCAGGCAGCAGCCAGACTAAAGAAGAAAAGCCCAAACCGAAGAGAAAGTACTACCCCAAAAAGAAGAAAGTGGTGGCTGTGGACCTGCCCCAGAAAGCAGTGCGTTGCCGAACCAAAAGAAAGAGGCGACAGCGGGGCCCAGTTCTGCAAGCAAAGGCGCCAAAGCCAAGAAACCCGCCAGCAGCAGCGCCAACAACAAGCAGCCCAAGCCGAAGAAACCGCCCTGCCCCCAAACCGCCGAAACCCAAAAAGGAGGCTCCCCCTCCCCCTCGCTTCAAAGAGCTGAGCGGTTCGGGGGCCGCACTTTTTTCAAGTGCTTGAACTGCGGGCAGACCCTGTGCTCCATTGAAAACTTCAACGACCACTGGACAGAGTGCATCCAGAAAAAACCTCTGGTCGTGGTCAACCGGCCAAGAAAACCGCCAAAGAGAAAAAGCCCAAGAGCAGCGGCGGTGGGGGATCTTCCAGCAAAGCCCACAGCACGGTCACCTACACTTGCCAGGCCAGCATCGACGCCATCATTCAGAGCGTGGCCTCGGGCGCCTTTGCCTCGGCAGACCTGCCCAAGCCTGAGGAGGTCAGGAACTTCACCACCTCTGAAGACCTCGTGGAAAACCCGGACACCGCCAGTTACCTGGAAATCACCAGCACAGCCAGTCCTGTTACTATTAAAGAGGACTTGGAAGGAGACGGGTCAAAGCTTGGTGCTGCTGCTACCACCACTCTCCTGCCTTCTTCAGACGCCGGAAATCTTTTCCCAAATCCTTCCTTGGAGCCGGGTGACAAAAGAACTTTTGAAAGCTACACAAGCCAAGCGTCTGTTGAAAATGCGAGTACAGAACTGAGCAAGGAAAGAGAGGGTGTGGTGCAAGGTTCAGGACAGCCTGCCATGTTCTTTCAGACAGGCAGCAGTCAATCCTCCAGCATGGTGCAGAGTCGGGCAGATCCTCCTGCTCCTGTTCCACACACTGTTCAAGGCTCTTACCCACGTCACTCAGACCACGTCCAGGACTCACAGTCTGATGCTCGGACATACATGAACAGTAACTCGGAAGCTGCACACACGCATTTCATCCCTGCAGCACCCTCACTGACCACACCATTCACCTCCCTGCCATCCTCACTCGCCACTGCGTCAGACTCATTGTCCACACAAGCCCCTCTTTCGGATGCAATCTCCTCCTCAAAACCGACCCCGGCTGATGCTTTCTCCTCACCAACATCAATAACGGGGCAACCGGTGTCCTGTCACAGCAGACCTTCAGAGGTGGCAACCATACAGCAACGCACAGAGTGGGGGGTTCTGTCCTCGCAGGCTGAAGCTTGGGCGAACCCTCGGCGCCCAGGACTCGGTCCGAGGCTGGCATCACTCCACACTCCCTGCAGGGGGACTCGGCGTCTTCACAGGCCATGGGGCTGGTCTCCGTGTTCCAGGAGAAAGCGGGGAAACCTCCAGCATGTCAGACATCCTTATCAGAGACCGCTTCAAGCCATCATTCCTTCCCTGCACAACCACAGTCTCTGCTACAGCAGCAGACCGGGACAGAAGCACAGAAATTGGCTGACAGGGCTGCAGTGGGACAAAGCGAGACTGAGGCCTCCGCAATGGAAACGGGTCAAGAGAACGCGACACCATCCACCACCCCTCCTGCCAAAGCAGAAACGAAGTCCAGGGGCAGGCCACCCAAAAAGCCAAGCAAGGGGGCCCAGAAAAGGAGCCAGAGCGCTCCAAAAGGGGCAAAAAAGACGGCGGAAAAGCGGAGAAGTAACAGTACCCCCAGACAGGCCCCTCTGGAGGCAGAGGAGAAATCACCAGCTCACACAGATGGCGGTGGTAGTGAAGTGAGCGGCGATTTCACCCCCACCACCACAGTCGTCTGTTACTACCACCGGTGAAGGGGGAGAAAGTAGGGGAGAAAGCAGTCCGGGTGACGTCACCCCTACAAAGCCGTCGGAGCCACCCCCGCAGGACATCCGAGACGTGAAGTACTGCAAGCTGTGCGACCGCCACTACAGTCGCCACTGGGCCCTGGTGCGTCACTTTGCCGGCCAGCACGTGCAGGCCATCATCCAGGAGAGGGAGGACGGCACCTCCCACTTCTGCCCTTTCTGCGACAGCGTCTTTTCCCAGAGACACCTCTTCAGGGCCCACGTCATGTTCCACGCCGACATGCTCCTCCAGCTGTTCCTCGACGAGGACAGCCTGGCCCTAGGAACGACTAAAACCTCGCCGTCAAAACAGGCCAGTCCCGCCCTAGGGGCCGGTAAAACTCGCCGTCTAAACAGGCCAGTCCTCGGCGAGGGACTCACTGAAGATCAAACCTGGCTCTGAGCTAACGTCCAGAAGCAAGTCCTCTGCTTCAGCTGAGGATGTCGGGGAAGGAAAGCAACTTTCAGGATCGCGCCAGACACCGCAGAAAAAGAGGGTGTAGAGGCTGAGTCAAAACCAGGGGTGGAAAAATCCCTGGGAGGACCCGGTGAGGAGGAGAAGCCTGTCAGTTCAGCAGCGCAGCTACAGCACTCCGTCAAAAAGTCTGCCAGAAAACTGAAGCCCAAAACCCTGAAAGCTGCTGCTGGTGTGTGATGCTACCAAGCAGAAAGGAAGCCAGGGCAGAAAAGGCAAAAACGTTAAAAAGGACAAAGACCCTAATAAATCTGACGAGGCGAAAGCGGAGACGCAAGCTCGCGCAAACGACACAAAAGACAACAAAGTGCACCCTCTACAGATTCCCGAAATTCTGCAGCTGGGCAAGTTCTGTCGACTGTGCCAGCGCTCTTTCGACAGAAACTGGGTGCTCATGCATCACATGATCCGCCAACACGTGCGCCTGTACACCACGGAGGGGGAGGGGCAGAGAGTGAGCTACCGCTGCGACATCTGCCATGAGTTGTTTGCCAACAAAGCCAGGTACTTGGAGCATGCCCCTCCCCACTACAAGCTCATTGTCGAAGAATTCAACAGGATGGAAGTGCCTGCGGGTGTGAAAATCCTAGTCAGACCAAAGGGGATGTCAGCGCTGGAGAACAGAATGCACGAGCGGCGAATCTGTCTCGGTTGTGGAAGTTTCACAACCTCAAGGAGAAGACATCCCAGGTGAGAGAGAGCATCAACCAAAGTTCTGGCATCTGACAAGGATGACATTTCCCCTGCTGCAGAACCAGTGACACCCAGCGCTGACGCAGACGCTGCTGACCTCAGGGAAACCAGGCAGCGAGGTCACTGTGTCAGAAACACCCACTAGTGTTGAACCCGTGAATACAGAGGAACAAAAGGACAGTAGTGAAACTTCACCTGAAGCGATGAGCACAGACCAGAAAAGTTACACAGATAAAATGTCTGCGGATTCTGTGAATACACATGAGACAAACTTGGGTGAAACATCAGCAGAAACCGTTTGCACGATGAGAAAATTACCGTGACGAAACAACAGCTAAGCCCCTGAGTATGGCTGAGAAAAAGGACAATGATCAAACATCAGGGGAACCCATGTGTTTGGAGGAGAATAAAGACACCACTGAAAGATCAGCTGAACCCACAGAAGAGAAAAACACCAATACTTCAGCAGAGTTCTTGAGCACAAGCAAGAAAAACGATCCCAGCAAATCGTCACAGAAGCCTCGAACCCAAGTGAGAAAAAGGACAATGTTGAAACCGCTCAAACCGACAGCAACAACCAGAAAAGCCTTGTCTCAGAATCTCCCCCTTCTTCACCTCAAAGATCGGTGACTAGAAACCTGGCTGCCTCGCTGAAAAAGACCAACAGCGAAGATGCCCCTGCGAGCGAGGGACAAAATGAAAACAGACAGGAATAAGTGAACAGACAATGGACAATAATGTGTGTGTGGATGAGGCTGAAACCATCAAAGCATCCAGTCAGAATGTGGGCAATAGTGGTGAACACGTAGAGGGCATACCTCCAACAGTAACAGAGTCAAAGAAAACTGAACCCAGCGAGGAGCTGCAGGTGTCAGTGCTGAAACTAACGGCAACTCCGACACAGTCCAGCAGCCGGCAGAAAACAAAAAAAGCGGGAGTAAAAGTTCCGGAAGGCTTTCAGCAGCCTCCTCAGCAAAGTCGGATCCCACAGCTGCCGACTCCCCGTCCACAAGGAAACGGTCAGAGCCGCAGCTGCAAAAGAAGATCGGCAAGAGAAAGGACGCCTGAAACGGAAAAGAGGGGGAATCGAAAACCGAGGCAAAAGTCGCAGTAAGAGGAGACTGGCCAGTGGTGCTCCCCAGACTCATTACTGCCGCATGTGTCCACCGCTTCTTCTGCCGCAACTGGGTGCTGGCCCAGCACATCACCAGCCAGCACCTCCACCCCTACACGGTGAGCCAGACCAGGGGTGGCGCCAGCTACAGGTGCCACCTGTGCCACAAGGCCTTCTGCCCCAGGGCAAAGTACATGTATCACGTCGCCTCTCACGCGCACGACGTCATCGAACAGTTCAACAGCACGGATTCTCTGAAGGAGGTCAGTTTCGGTGGACGTAGCTACAGAATCACTGCAGATGCCTCGGAGATTCTCGATGCAAAACCGAACCACGCATCGCCGCCTCCAGCGAGTTTGAAGAAAGCCATGAAGGACAGCCAGAAAAAACGAGGAAGCCTTCTGCAGAATGCAGGTTCCTCCACACCTGTTAAAACACCAGAACTCCACCTGGGAAAAAGGCATCAGCATCAAAAAGCAAGAGAAAGACCGCCAGAGGGGGTTCCCTGTCCCGTCACTGAACGCTGTGACCTCAGACACCTCTCAGGTCCAAGCTGCCACAGAATCCCCGCGAGAGAACGGCAAGCGAAAGTCAGCTGAGCCCTTGTCTGTGGAGCAGAAAGCCAAGCGGGCAAGAACAGAGAAACCACCCAAGGCTAAGGCGAAAAACAAAGTCAAGAAAGCTGACAAACTTCCTAAGGAAAACAAAGGAAACGTGACAAACGAGGGTTCTCCTGAAGAAGACCAAATTGACAAATCTACCAGTAACAAAGAAGAGGGAGTGAAGGAAGAGGTAGATGTGGCAGCAATATCTGAAAGTAAAACTTATCGAACCCGATCAGAAAAAGCGAACTTGGAAAAAAGTGAAGATGGTTCTGACGAGACCTCCATTAAACCAGAACAAATGGGCGTGACACCGAACTCAAGCAGCCCAAAACAGAGGCACTGGAGGCAATAAAAGCAACATCCGATGAGCCTGGACCACATCAAACACCGGACGAAGAGGACAAAGGCGCTGACAAAGAATCTCTCATCTCAGGCGACAGCAAGTCAGGCCGTGTCAAGGCGGAAGATGCAGAGACTGACACCAAGGCAAAGAAAGCTGAAGAGAAGTCGGAACATCCAAACAGCGGAGATGCTTCAGCTAGCTCAGACACAGACAATTCCACACCACACCAGAACTGTGGCAGCAAAGACGTCAGCACTGATGCAGATGCTGGGCCCACGCCTAGTGACGAGTCAGGTCCTGCCAAGGAAAGCACACCCTCTGCTGTGGAGGAAAAGATCGTTGCCAAAGCATCGATTCAAGTGGCAAAGAACAGACTGTAGTGGGGCAAGGAACGCTGACAAACTTGCAGGAAAATCCCGTTCCTTCAGAATCCTCTGAAGCTTCGAATCCTCAGGTCGCAAATCCCCAGAAGCCGTCTTTCCTGGATTCCTATAGGGACTTTGTGAACACCATATCATCGAAGGCACCGCCGCCCATGAGCAGAACCAGAAAACGCTCTCTCTCAGGTAACGCCGGCTCCACAACAACACAAAGCCGCCTGGAGAAAGCTGTGCGGCAGAGGCGAGGCAGCAAGGAGTGGCCAGCAGCTCAGAACCCCCCACCCCCACCCCCAGTGTCCACTGCAGTGAAGACTGCAGGTGATGAGCGTGTCCCTGCTAAATCACCCTCCATGCTCGCTGCTACACACGATCCTGCCCCCGTCTTAACAAGAACCAGGAGGAGGAGTTTAGAACACTCTGGTTTGACCGGAAGGAAAAGCGAAGAGCCGTTTTCTGCAGAGCGTAGCCCAGCTCCTCTTCCCAGCAACAGCCTGCCTGCTGAGTGCGCTGAGAACGGTAGTGGTGGCAGAGATGGGACACAGAGTTCGGAAGCTGCAGAGGTCAGGAAGGAACAGTGCAGTAGTGGTTCAGAACATGAGGGCAGTGCTGCCACCCTGTCCTGTCACGCAGGGCTGTCTGGGAACAGCTCAGGCCCTGGGAAGTCTACAGCTGTTTCAGACTCTAGCTCTTCAAAGGACTCGGTTGAGATGTCAGACTCTGTGCCTAGGCCCCCCTCAGGGGATGCAGCACAACAAGCAAATGCTCAGCCCAGTGCCCCTATCTCCCAAGACACTCAGAAACCTGTTCATGGCAGCGACGATGCTCAAACCAACACTTCCGCTTGTTTCTGAAGGAATTCCTGAAGCGTCTGAAAAAAAAGCCCACCAAACGGATGACAAGAGAGAAGAATCACCACCAACTGGTGTATCGACAGCTTGTGAAGGAAAACAGCAGGAGAAAGTAACCGTTTCACATCCCACCTCCTCAGACTCTGCTCAGAGCTCTCACACAGCCTCGTACCACTCTGCCGAGTCCGGAAGCGGCGCAGAGAAAACAAATCCACCTCCAGGCGAAAAAGCCCCCCTGGGAGACGCCACAGCAGAGAGGACGTCCAATCCCGCATCGGGATGTCGTTTTCCAGACTTCACCCTGACGGGCATTCTGGACAAGGCCATAGACATGGCCTACCAGCAGGGCCCCCCTTCCTCTGTGGCTGCAAGCCCCTCCATATTGCCCTCTCTTTTCACAGCGTCAGAAAACAACAACAGCGGAGATGTTACGATATTGTCAAAGGAGGATGAGCCTGCACAGGTGTTGGCAGAAACTGTTTCCTCCAGTGCTGTTTCTGACAGACGGGACGTTTCCGGCGCTGGAAACAGTGTGGAAACACAGCCAACAAAGTTGTCTCCTGTTGTGGAAGAACCCATCTGGGTAGAAGACGATGCTACGGTCGATACATTACCAAGGAGTGGTGGCCTTCGCTCTCTTGAATGTGTCAGAGACAGACAGGAAACCAGCGCTAGCTCCAGTGAGACAGTGCCGCCTGTGTCTCAAGTCCAGCACTCTGCTAATGTCGTGGAGTCCTCTTTTTCTCCTGACTGTGAGGAAAGGAAGGAAGGGGGGAGTTCTGCCGGAAAAGACGCTACTTCGGTTGTCTCTGAGAGTGCCTTAGATTCAAACAGTCCAGATCATGTAGCGGAAAAGTCCAGTTCAGGCTTTGCCCATGCTGCTAAAAATCAGTGTTTAGAATCTGAGAGTGAGTCGTCTCAGAAAGGAAGGACTCCAGTCCCTGCATCAGAACCATCAGAAACACTCTCAGAAAACCAAATCAGTTCGTGTAAGAGTACAGTAAGCGCAGGGATAAGTACACAACCCCCTCCTGAATCTGGTGATACTGACGATGCTCATGACACTAGCCATGACCTGGTGAATATCGTAGAACTTTCCAAACCCCAGCAACGTATGGAATCTGAAAGCAGAAAAGATGTGTTAGAAAAAGAGGAGAGTCATTCAGCTCACGGTGAAGCCTCCAACTTTTCACAAAGCATGAACAGAAAGTTGAAGTGCGTGCAGATTGTGAATCGGACGTTGAAGACAGTTTCGCCTTTGAAGACGACGATTGCGAAACAGCTCCGCTGTCGACCGTGCCCTGAACCTCCCTCACCCAGAAATGGGCCTCAGTGTTTCAACACCCCCAGCTCAGCTGCACAAAGTGTCCCAACAACTCCCAGCACACTTTCCTCAGGTAGGACGGACAGTGCCAAAGAAGAAGGTGGTTTGGGATCATCGACTCAGAGCACAAGAGATATGTGTGAGGAAAAAAGCCCTCGCAGCCAGCGACTGTTGCAGCCAGCAAACACAGCAAGGCGCCCCCACATCCAACAGCAGCAGTACAGAGGTGGAGTTTGAGATCGAAGCAGACACCGATCTCCCGGATCTGTGCATCGAAACCGACCCCCAGAGCTAAAATCATCTGCCCAGAGATCGCAGAAACCCAGGCTCCGGATTTCCCTTTTCACCCAACAAATCCTCGAGAAAAGGGTCGCGGTACGGTTCCGGGGAAAGCGGCGCTGCACAGAAAAGAGAAACGCTTCCCCCACCACCACCACCACCACCATGAAAGCCATCTCTGACGTGGTGGTGTCGGCTGTGGTGGGCGACTACGAAGTGACGGTGCGGAAACTGGCACCCAACAAATCCACCACCAGCGGTGACACCCCACAAAACGTACTGCGCCCAGAGAGAGGTGGTACAGCCCACAGAGATGCCCGAGGTCGTGAAGGAGCCGGAGCCCACAGAGCCGGTGCGGAAACCCATGCTGGGCGTGAAGCCACTGAGGAGCGTGCTGCAGCCAGAGCCCTTCATCTGGGACGATGACGATGAAGAAGACAGCCGGAGACGAGCCCGCAACCAGCGGTCGCTGAAAGCCTTCCAGCAGCAGGTGAACGTGGCGCCCTTCATGTGGGACGTGGAGGGAGGAGGAGGCCGGGAAGGTAAAACCCAGGGAGGTGAAAAAGCCAGAAAAGCGAGTCAGGTGAAAGTTGCCGTAAATCACCAAGAAGGGAGCGTTGGTGTCGCCGATTCTTCGAGGACGATTCACGGAACAGAATGCGGCACTGCCAAGAACAACGGCGCTACAACAGTCAAGCTCCTGCCGTGTCAGCGTCGGTAGAGAACAGTTCTGGCACTGAGAACGCCAACTGTGATGATCGTCGCAGCCAGCTTGTTAACACCAACGATCTTCAGAAGAGTGACAACAAAGACGGTGACTTTCTGGAAGCGAATAATGTGAACAGTGTAGGTAGCGGTTGCGAGGAGAAGGAATTAAGTGTAAAAAGCAACGGTTCTGAAGAAACAGAAAGAGACAGTGGCTCTGACAAAGGCGTGGCAACTCGCAGAAACAGAACAGAGCTTGACAAACTAGATATCAAAGCTATGGCTGTTGCAATTCATCATCATGAAGGGGGTCTGGCGACAGCTCGGAAAAAATGACTCGGGCTCGCGCCTCTCTTACACAAGGACAATTCGTCACTCGTTCTAGAACTTTGAGATCAGGATCTTCTGAACCCGTTCGGAAGAGACCGAGGATATCGTTGTCCAGAGAAAGAAAAAACGACTCGACCCTGAAAAGACCCTTAAGAAAATCTCGCAGCTGCGACATCGACAGCGGTCACTCTACTGGAACGGAGAGCGAGATGTCACTGTCCACTAGGTCCGAATCTTCCAGCCTAGATCTGGCTCTGGAGGAGCAGTCCAAAACGACCACTGGTGCCGTAACCATCAACACCAGATCTCGCCCACGCAACGAGAAAAGTAAACTTTACACGCGGGGCAGAAATTTGCTCAGCATAAGTACGGTTCAAAGTTCGAAGGCCAGATAAGAAACAGGTCGGGTCTGAGGTCAGGGCTGAACAAAAACAGCCAAAGGAAGGTTGGCAGACCGCCCGGCTCCGGTAAAAGTGGTGGCACTCCCAACAGCCACGAAAACAGCCGCCTGCTGGTGGGAGCCCAGCATGCTCTGTCAAACAGCTCCCCAAACAGACCTCGACTCCGCGATCGGAGCGTAGAAAAAAGCGACCGAGAGAGAAGTTCAGACCGAGACAGAAGCTTAGAAAAACCTGACAGTCACCAAACCGCAAAACCATCCAGTAAGCAGGACAGCAGCAAGCCAGAGAGCGTGAGCCTGCCGCCCCCAACAACAGTGGAGTGGAAGCCAAAGTGCTACGCAGCAGAGACATAACCCAGACAAAGGAGCGTCCTCAATCTCCCAACCATCCTCGCTGCCCGACACTCCCCGAGAAGGGAAAACTCGCGGCAGGAGACCCTCCAGCTCCAGTCCTGTCCGGGCCTTGTCCGAAGACCGAAAAAGCGACAGTGGAAAAAACAGACCACTCAGCAGCAGCATAGAAAGAAGAGGCAAAAGCACCGCCGCCTCCGCACACACACACACACACGCACTGCCCACCTCCCAAACCAACTTGGGCGCCATGGTGCGGCGCCGAAAGCAGCAACAGCAGCAGCAACAACACGGCAGGAGGATGGCACAAAGCCGGCAAGCCGGGCCGAAAACGCCAGCAGCTGTCGCCCCAGTACGAGATTTTCCGCGTGGAGCCCCTGAAAGAAGACACGGCCCCTGAGCATCGTCGAACCCGATCCAGCGACCGGGACGAGGAGCCCTGTCCTCCGCACGGTGCACACACGAGTGTCCGTGGACACTGTGAGGCCAGGACTTCAGAATGCGTGCTCTCCCAGGAAGGCGTCTGAGGACCAGAAGTGGTCCATGAAGCGTCACTTCACTCCTGCAGACATCCGGAAGAAAAGTGCCGCCGACCCTCGCTTCCCCTTCAGCTTCAAGCGAGCCAAGAGGAAAACGGACTCTAAGTGAATTAAGTGTGTGTGTGTGTGTGTGCTTGGTGGTTGTAGTCTTTTTTTGTTTGTTGATGGTGGTCCTGGCTCTGTGTGATAGAAGACTCATGAGAAAGGTGATTGTTTTACGTGGTACGTCTCTGCAGTACAGTGTTGATCATGGCCAAGACATAAAGAGGAGATTTTTTTTAATTTTTTTTGGTAAAGAGGAGAATTGCCACTCACATTATAACATGCTCACTGATTCCAGTTTTAGACTAAAGTAACTCACGGTGGTATCCACTGTTAAAAACGGCGCTTTCTGCTGTCTTGCTATCCTGACAGTTTGCGTTGTAATATAAACCATGAAAATAAAGTGATAATGGTCTGTGCCAACATTCTTAGATTTGTTACGTAGTTACATGCTTAACCCTGAGATGGATGCAGTCACTGACTTTGGCTAGTACTGTTTATTTCAATGCAGCAACGCTATGCTCGCTTGTAATTATCAAACTGGCACGTGTCTGAAATGTATCAAAAGTGGGGAGGATATTTCTGCTAACACTTTTCTGGATGAGGTTTGATTGAGAATCAACCCAGGTGCTGTCTTTTTTTTTTTTTTTAAACGACTGTGTAATCATGTTATTCTGTTGAGCATTTAGTTTAGGTGGAGATGACATTGTTATATTCATTTTTATTGTAGAATTGTAGGGCCTATTCAGTGGGTTGGTTGGTTTTTTGTTGTTGGTTTCTTCGGGGGGGGGGGGGGGGGGGGGGGGTAGCAAAAACAACAAAAGGGTTTTTATGTGTTCTTTTTCTTAACAATCTCAATTTTACTGAAGATTTGTTGGTATAGAGGGTCACTGTCACTCCCCCCCCCCCCCCCCCCCCCCCCAACTATTTTCATCTAGAACAAAAAGAAAGTAATTGATGTCAGCTGGCCTGTGGAATCATTTAAGTGTTCATACTTCATTATAAATGCATTTTGAAGTGCAGTACTATGCTACAGTCCCGACAATTCCAGTGTACATACGTCATAATTTTATATTCCCTTTTTAAAGGTTTGCTGTGCAGTTCAAGGTTTTATATCTTAATTAAACATCCTGAGAGTCACCTAAAACATATGCACTCTTTGTCTGCTCACCTGGCAATCACTGTGAATCAACCAAACCACACCACTGTAAGGTTACAATATATTATATAGCATATATTTATATTGCAGTTTTTTTGGGTTTTTTTAACATCTCACCATTTAGGCATCCATACTTTCACTTCAGAGTATCTACAAGTTTTGAAATGCTTTAATGCTAAGATCCTAGCACAAGCTTATCTTTTAAAACGTATTCCAGTCTCTTGTTTGCTGTCATGCTTCTGTAACGAGAAAGAAAAAGCTATCAGCATTGTAGCAAACATGTTTCTTCTTCTTTCTATTAATTTAACATAAGAGTTTTTCTCTGTACATAGACAAGTATTATATCAGTGTGGAATACTTGTAAGCAGCACACTGAGTGGGATTCTGTCACAAACCAAGATAATTATTCAGTATTTTTGTCATCGTCGATTTTTGTCCCCCTCCTGTTCCTGGTCGAAAATTACTTTGGCAAATATTATGTCATTGAGCACAAATGGGATGTGGTGGCAACAGAGTATATTCCCTTTTTATTTAAGATTTTGAAATGTTTTCATTAGGGGGGAGGGGGTTTGGGTTTTTTTTAGGTGGGTGGGGGGGGGGGGGGGGGGGGGGGGGGGGGGGGGGGGGGGGGGGGGGGGGGGAGGGGGACAGGGGGATGGGGTTCTTTTGCTTTTTTTTATAATTTTTTTATTTTTAAAACAATGAAAGGTCTCAGATCATGATGCATTTGTGTGTATTGCTTTACAGTTCTTATGGCAAGAGAGGGCTTTTTGAATTCATCTCCATTCCATTTCTAGATCTTAAATTGTGCCATACCAGGCATGTTTCTTTAACATGATGAAAAACCAAAAAAGAGTGTTTTATAGGGTTATCATGATATGCAAAACTTGTAATTTCTGCAAAATACGTCGAGCTATTTCTGCTGACATTTCTTTGTAGCAAGATTTTTGTTAGAAATCATGAAATGACTGTTATTTTCAATCTGTGCGGTCATAACACTCCTCTGGCTTATCCAATCTGTGGGGATGTTTTCAGATAACCATTATTATAATATGGACCTGTGAAAAATTGGAAGATGTTTTCTATTTTCTTTTTGTAATTTGTTTGAGTTAGTTTGTAGAAATGTGTGTTCATTGTACCCCATCAGTTGTGTGAGTGATTTTATCTGCACATGTGTAGGGAAGAGAGTAAGTCCTATCACTATATATATTTGATACATATATAATATATACTCAGAGGGTTAAGTAAGTTTAGATGCTATGCAGTTTGTCTTTTGTGTAAGTTGTGATGGTAGGATGTTTTTGTTGTTGATTTTTTACTTTGTTTTTTTTTTTATATCAGATTTATTAATTGTTTGTTTGATGACATAACTAATGTGCTCGCTGACATATAATGATAGTTTAGTCTTGTCAAGAGTCCAAAGGGCCAGCAGCAATATTTTATCATTATTGTAGAATTTGCGGGAAAAAAAAAAAGAAGCAAAAAATTAGGAATATAAGAATCAGAGTGGAATGAAATAACAAAATGGCTGTCATCCTGGCAATAGCATGTAATAACTGCTTTGGAAGTTGTGCAATGGGCAAAGCAAGTTGATTTGAAATACAAGTAGAAAGTATATATTCACTGACCAACTAAAAGTGAAGGGAATATGTATCCCAGGCCTCGATGTTCCAAGAGAAAACAAAAAATTTAGCATGCGTAGGAGAAAATTATGTATTGTCTGGGA
This sequence comes from Stramonita haemastoma, assembly GCA_030674155.1. Taxonomy (NCBI): domain Eukaryota; kingdom Metazoa; phylum Mollusca; class Gastropoda; order Neogastropoda; family Muricidae; genus Stramonita; species Stramonita haemastoma. Next base: position 47,967,947 of record CM060332.1, on the reverse strand, counting down.
TTAGAGGGGACAGGACAGCTCAGTGGTCAGAGGCTCGCTTTCCCCCAGCCAACATTAAGCAGCGTCGAGCGTGGTTGCCAAGTGGATGGGTGACCTTTAATGCGCCTTGGCTTTAGTACAGTCCCCCAGTTCACCCAGCTGTAAATGGGTACCCGCCCTCTTTAGGGTCAGGGAAGGTAAAGCAGGGAGGGGGGAGGAGATGGGCCTGCCCTCAACATGCTGGCTCTAGAGAAGCTGAGGTCTCTGATGCCTTGCTCCCCTACGACATGCAGATTATGGGACACCTTTACCTTTACCTGGGATTGGAAAATAGGATTTTAAGAGCTTTCATCAGAGGCTGACAAACAACAAAATAAAGAAAAAAAAAAAAAAAAAAAAAAAACGAAAATCTTAAAAAGCATTTTAAAAAACCCACGTAACCCCTATCACACAGAAGAAAAAAAAAAACAACTATCATTCCCCGACAATGACTGAATGTGCCATGGTATTCAGGCTGAGAGACGAAAACTGTCGGGTTTTTTTTTAGTTTGAGAGACAGGGTAAAGAATTGTTAGAACAAGGGAAAAACTGATTCCCTCAAAAGTGTGGCATTAGCTGTTCTATGCTGTAGAAACATCCCCCCCCCCCTTCCCCACTAAATAGATCCCCCCCCCCCACCCCCTAAAAACTAAGATCAGAAACTTTCAACAGTGGAATAGAAAAAAAAATTACCAAAAAAATAAAATTTAAATATCAAACTGAAAGTGACCAAATTTCTTATTCACATAACACCAGTTATACAGGAAAAAGTCTGCAAATCCTCAGGTCCACTTTTCTTTGGCTGTAATGTGGAATGCTGAGAAATGAAAATCAAGCCTGTCATTTCATGTTTTCACATGTCTTTTTTTATTATATTATTATTATTTTATTTCGATGTTCGTCCAGTGCTCATAATGCACACACGTGGAAACATTCTGAAGACGCTGGACAAAACTGTATGATAGTAACACACTTATGGTCCCTGGATTCTTGCAAGTCATAAACAGCGGCTGAGACCCAGAGAGGAAAAACAAACAACAACAACAAAAACCCTCCTGTAATTGTTGAACTGGTATCTGCTTTTCTGTTAAATATAATTTCTTTTTTTTTTTTCATCACAGCAGCAGCAACTTTTGATTGATTTATTTATTTTTTCTCTCATGGCTCTTGTTTTGGTTTTGTTTGCAAAGGCAATGATGATAAATGGCAACAAAATATGTAAGCCGTATATTTATGACGATGTATGACTTGTCATGTGTTTCTGTTAAGTGGAAGAAAATGTATCCGTGGTATGCGTGCCGGTGCTCATTCGAACGTGTCGGTGAAGTGATGATGTATGGTGGTGCTGTTTTCAGATGGTTTTATATTATATAATATCATATGTAGATTTTTTTCACATTTATCGGGTGCTGTTGGCTACTAGGAATGGTGTGACTGCGTGCTGTATTTCTGTCCGGCAGTCTGATGCTGTGCTGGTTCTACTCTATGATGATATCAATAATCATGATGGGCAGTGATTGCATCCCACTGGAACATGCTTAATTTGCTTGTCTTTTAGTGTCATGGCTCTTTGCTCACATTCCTTTGAATCTCTTTGTGTGCATAGACTAGTGGACCTTGCTTCTGGGCTTAAACCTGTCTAAAAGTTGCAGCAGATTTTAAACAAGCAAACTAACTATGGGCTGATTCTTCATGGGAAGAGTGTACTGCTACAACACAAGTGTCATGTTTTCTCTCTCTTTTTTTTTTCATTTGTGTATGTATAACTGACTTGCTTGTCAGAGTAGGGTGAGCTTCAAAACTTTGACAAGCACGGTTAGGTTGTTGCAAGGTTTTTTTTTGGGGGGGGGGGGGGCTTTTTTTTTTTCTTCCCTGCTGAGTGCTTGTTGCTAGTTTGATATCAGTGTATGATCACATCTGAAACATTGCCCACAGACTGCTTAAAAAGTGTGGAGGAATACTCTAAAGGCGTCCAGTTTGGGGGGCGTTGGAACTAAAGACCTGTGCTGTCTTGATAGGTGGGCAAGGTTTTTAAGTTACCAAACCTCAAGTGTGTATGTACGTGTAAGCAGTATGACTTGTCTCTTTATCTCAAACCTCTTATCTTGTGGGGAAAAGTCCAACTTTTTTTTTTTTTTTTGAATTCTTTTGTAGAAAATATTTATGCCTGTATCAGTTGGGCTTGACAGGGTAAGGGTGTACATAATTCTTGATGATCCAAATCCATGCCATTAGTCCATTACTTTGTGTTGATTATCTCTGCATTTGTCATTTTTGGTATCATCAGAAGTAGAATTTTACCAGGGAAGAAAAAAGGGGGGAAAAAAGCAGCAGAATATCATTGTAAATTTTCTTGTAAATGTACAGAGTGTTGGAAAGGCAGAGAGAATGTTTCGTCAACACATTCAAGGAATGTGGTGTGTGTGTGTGTGTGTGTGTGTGTGTGTGTGTGTGTGTGTGTGTGTGTGTGTGTGTGTGTGTGTTGCAGTTGAAGATAATCAAATATGTAACCTGAGTGAGTATGTTGATTCATAATTCATCCGAGTGATCAAGGGTCAGATCAGACATTTTCGTTTTCTTCTTTTTCTGTAGTTTGCTGAACAGAGAGCGTCTTTGGCTGTAATTATTGTTGTTGCTTGTATTTAAGTCAAAGCAAAAATTTGTATGGTGTAATTTTTTTTTTTTTTGTTATTTGTATGTTTTAGTTTGTTTAAGGGGCTTATGTATCAGGTTTGTTGATAGTTTGTTGCTGTTTATGGCTGGGCGGTTTGTTAGGTAGAAACCTTTTCACACAATCCAAGCACCCATGTATCAAAGTGAGATTATGAAAGGAGTCTCTGTGACATCTGCTGCTTTTTACGCTATCTGGCTCTGTTTATAAGGACATGCTTATTCATCCTTGACAGGGAACTAAATTGTCATAATAATTATGTGCGGAAAACTTTGCAAGTTATTCATTGTTTCTTAATTAAGTTTTCTTGAGACTGCTTACTTTTGGGGTAAATAGAAAAGTCAAAGTGCTGTTTTTTGTTTGGGTTTTTTTGGGGGGTTTTTGTTGGAGGAGAGTGGTTGTTTTTTGTTTGGGGTGGGGGGGGTTGGGGGTTTTTTTTTTTGTTGTTGTTTTTTTTATTAATGTTTAATCATTGAAAACCACAGGATTGTTACACTTTAAGGGTACTGATTGTCAAGTTGATTGTCAGCTGTGCAGTCAGAGAACATGCGTGCATTGATAGAAAGATGGTGGTGTGTGTATGAGAGGGGGGTATGATAAATGTTGAACTCTTTGATATTATGCAGACTGATTAGGAAGTTGGTCCTTCAAAAAAAAAAAATATTAAAAAAAAACCCAGATGTTATTGTTAAGAGTGCTGCTCAGTGTATATATTAGATACACACAACACAGGAAATGTATACGGTATATCCTGGCACAAATGGTATTCTCTTTTCTCTACTTTTTATAAAGAAAAAAAAGGCTGCCTTCTCTTTCATCATTAGACAATGTATTTTTTCTGACTTGTGTTTTGTACCTTAAGTATTAACTTCTTTTTTTTTTAATGAAAAAAAAAATTGATGGCAAGCTCATAAAGTATCTCATTCAGCATTTAAGAGGGAAGGGGGGGGGGTCAGAAATCAGAGTATGGTTGTGACAGGAGTGGACTGATTATAAAAAGATAATCCATACTCGCCTATAGTGACACACAGCCTCCCCCCCCCCCCTCTCTCTCTCTCTCTCTCTCTTCTCTCCTCCTCCTCTCTCTCTCTCTCTCTCTCTCTCTCTCCTCTCTCTCTCTCTCTTCTCTCTCTCTCTCTCTCTCTCTCTCTCTCTCTCTCTCTTCTCTCTCTCTCTCTCTCTCTCTCTCTCTCTTCTTTAAAAAAAAAAAAAATCATTGGCACCTACTGCTCAGTAAACCATGATGTATTTTGTACATAGCAGGTCTACAAGCTTACAGCTTACAATCTCATTTTATATGCATCACTTGTCATTTATCTATGTGTATGTATTGTGTGGTATGTGGAGGGTGAGGTGGAATGAGAGAGAGAGAGAGAGAGAGAGAGAGGGTGCACAAACAAGACAAACATATTTCAATGGGCTTAAAAAAAGATATGTCACTTATCATTTTCTTTTCTTTCCTTTTTTTTTAACCTTTATTAAAAAAAAAAAAAAAAAAGTTTTCAATGGTGGGTGGGTGTCTTTTATGCATTTTGAATGCCTTTTTATTTGGTCAATTTTATTATATAACATTTTATTCTATAGATTTCTTTTCCTGTTTTTTTTGTTTTTTTCTGAATTGATAGAAAGGAGGGAGTTATCATTTCAAGATTTGATGCAGCGTAAAAGTGGGGTCCCTCTCCTTTTCTCTGTGTTTCTGTGAATCGGGTTACAATTATTGTGTGAGGGTAATGTGAAAGTGGGCAACAATCAATCATGTTACAAGTGTAATAATGAGAAGCAACGCAGTCTCATGAAAGAATGTACTTTTTTTTTTTTTTTTTTTTTTTTATTATTGTTTGGTTGTTGAATGGTCTTGTCCAGGCAATTGTGCATTTATGTCTCTGTGCAAATAGTTACTTGTGTTCATACACACTGTTTTTTTTTTCATTTTTGGTGTTCTGCATACACACACACACATCATACAGACACAGACATGGCTGCGCGCGCTCACACACACACACACACACACACACACACACACACACACACACACACACACACACACACACACACACACACACACACACACACACACAGCAAAACAAACAAACAACAAAATAGCAATGTCACTTATAATTTTTTTTTTTAATTAAAATGAACAGATACTGTACCCAAGGTTCATACTGTCTTTTGTTTTGTGTGTGAGTGGTCTTTTTTTTCTTAATCGACTTTTTTTTTGGGGGGGGGGGGGGTTGTTATTTGTTTTGTTGTTTCTTCATTAATGTTGATCACTACTGCAATTGACCAAAATGGTCTTTGCTCCTGCTAAACAAGGCAGCTTATGTATGACATGATCATATTATATATTATAAACTTGTCTCATTGGGCCTGTGTGTACTGTATGTGTGTACTTTTCTTGTGTGTGTTCGTAAAAAAACAGAGAAAAAAACATGTCGAACTTTAAAAATAAAAAAAATGAACAAAATTTATGAAACTGAAAGATGTTGTTCACATTTGTCTATGCATTATTTTTTTTAAAAGAATTTCTCAGTTATGATGATGATGGATGAATAAAACTGGCATTATGGTTGAAGATCTGTGTGATATGTTGATGTTGTGCATTTGCTACATTTGTGTGTGGTGTGTGTGTGTGTGTGTGTGTGTGTGTGTGTGTGTGTGTGTGTGTGTGTGTGTGTGTGTGCTGTGTGTGCTGCTTGCCTCCTCTCTCTCTCTCTTCTCTCTCTCTCTCTCTCTCTCTCTTCTCTCTCTCTCCCTCCTCCCCCTCCCACTCTCTCTTTCACCCTCTCTCTCTCTCTCTCTCTCTCTCTCTCTCTCTCTCTCTCTCTCTCTCTCTCCTCTCTCTCTCTCTCTCTCTCTTCCACCTCCTCTCCTCCTCTCTCTCTCTTCCCACCCTACCCCCCCCTCTCTCTCTTCCACCTACCACCCCCTCTCTCTCTCTTCCCACCCTACCCCCCCCTCTCTCTTCCCCCCCACCCACCCCCCCTCTCTCTCTTCCCACCCTACCCACCCCCTCTCTCTTTCAGATCCTACCATTTTTGCATGTACTCTGTGTTGATAATGTTTATTGTTTTGGGGTTTTTTTTTGGTTTGGTTGGTTAAAGTTTTTGGGGGGAGGAGGGAGAAGGGTCCTTCCATTTGCTATTGCAGTCACTATTAACAATTTTTGTGGGGCAAAAAGGTTGTTACAATTTCAATTGGTGTGCCAGCTGGGAAAAAAAATCAGTGTGTTTTGAGAAAGCAAAATCTGTCACAATTTCAATGGAAGGGTGGGTTTTTTAAAATCAAGTTTGAATGAACTTTGACCCTGAGCTGAGAGAGAAGCTTTTTCCAAGAGCTACAATTCCTCAGCTTGCAATAAGCTTAATAAACCTGACCAAGGTTTCAGAAGACACTAAGGAATTAATTTTTCTCCAAACTTTTTGAAGTGCTAACATTCCATGAATATACTATAGATAAAATTCTCCCTGGCTTAATTCCTTAGAAAAAGCCACTCTGATAGGGAAGCAGAATACAGTTGCAGACAGGAAAAGAAGAAACAAGTATTTTTAGTAATAGGTGGCGCTGCTTTTGTGGTAACAGACCCTCCCAGGGAGAGCAGCCCAAATTTCAGGCAGAGAAATCTGCCCTGTCTTAATTAAGTGTTATGAAATGAAATGACAGACGCTATTAGCAAGTGGTTAAGACCGTTTGACTCAATCCTGTGGGTCCATGAAGTAGCGGGTTGAAATCTCGATCCAGCATCAATATTCGGTGAAGGGGGGGGAGGGGGGGGGGGTATGATCTCCATGGACAACTTGAGTACAGACCTGCCAGTGCCTTATTTTCCTTTGTGTATATAGTATGCATTCAGAAAACAAAAGATCAAAATATGTGTGCACCTTTAAGCTCCTGTAGTTCGTGTCAGCATCTGGTGAGTACTGGAAACGTGAACACACCCAGCATGCATCCTACACAAACCATGATTTTTTTTTTTTTAGATCAGATTTTCAGTTTTCCTCTTGTACAGCTAAGGAGTGATAAAACCAGAACCATAGGCCAAGGAGCATTGAAGTGGGAATCTTTGCTTTTCTACTGCTATTTATTCATGGACATGAGCATGCATCCCTCTTCTCTCTCTCTCTCTCTCTCTCTCTCTCTCTCTCCTAGTTTTATATCTTTTCCTTGATGTTCCCTACACAAAACATGAGCTGCTCTGAAGTAGGCACGTGTCAGCTGAGGCCAGCGGGCAGACCTGCAGTGTCACAAGCACAGGAGAAGACCAGCAACTAGGGCCTACGCATATCACCCAATAAAGGAGCATAAAGAAGAGATGGAAAGAAGAAATTCATCTCCGCGAAAAGATGCATTACATTTTGAAAATTGTCTTTCTTCACATTGAATATTTCCAAAACTTTGAACCTCAGTTTAAAGCTCGTGACAGGTGCAACGAAATTTGATGAAGGCATAGAGATACTTTTTTTTTTTAATAGATTATTTATCTGATATACTGCGGTGGTTATTAAGTTCAGCTCTCTCCTTACTAATACTATCATTTACGAAAGAATTTTGATATATTGAATTAACAGTCATTCAATGAGACTATAAACCGAGACCCTGTGTGCGAACGCACGTAGGACATCTTGCACACACAATAAAAACCCATTCTGCCTTTCAAAAGAGCAGGCCATTATGTGCCCGCACAGCAGATGACAAAATAAAAACGGAAAAACGTCATGCACACAATTGCCTTGTTTAGACACTATCCTTGATGAAAAATCGGGGAGTTGGAGTTCCCAGGGTGGTTCAGGGCTGTATATGGTAACATTCTGGCGGCACTGAAACCATGCGTATCGGTGATTGCCTTTCCAAGGGACCAGTCCAGCAACGTGGAGATTGGGGGGGAGGGGGTCTGCTGCATGGGTAACAGCTTGTCCTCCATAGAGCGCAACTTCATCGGAGGATCGGTGGTCTAGAGGTAACGCGCCTGACTAGAAAGCGAAAAGTACGGGTCGTAGTGTGCGGTGGTTCGAATCCCGTTTGGACCAAAACCCCCCCCCCCCCCCATCCATTAGACTATGAGTGGTGGTCTGGGCGCTAGACTTTCGGAACTCGTTATTATTTAGCGTAGGCCTACTTCAAAGAACCCACGACAACAAGAGGGATGTCCCTGGCAAAATTCTGTTTAAAAAAAAAAGCCACTCAGATAGGGAAACCAAATACAGCTGCTTACAGGAAAAAGTATATTTATATATATATATATTAATATATATTTATATATATATATAATATATTATATATATAGATAGATATAGATATAGATAGATAGATAGATATAGATATAGATAGATAGATAGATAGATAGATAGAAAAGATAGATAGATAGAGATATAGATATTTTAATGGGTAGACGCTGCACTTGTGGCGACGCGCTCTCCCCAGGAGAGCATCCGAATTTCACGCAGAGAAATCTCCTGTGACATAAAGTGGTATACAACTCTAAGTCTCCGAGACTGACGGATGCCTACTTTTTGTCAAATAAAACTGTCTCTCCACAAACAGTCAAACCCACTTTGTGGTAAAATTTCTAGAGAAAAAACTAAGCCTAGCAGATGAAATGAAGTCTTTTCATGCAGTTCTTCAAGACTTGATAAACATAAAAAAGGTAACTGACCACTTTGGAGATTTTGGGGCTTCATCCAAAACAAACCATTCTAACAAAAAAAAAAACACATTACAGTGACAACATTATGCATACAAAATGTTTAATGCATTTTGTTACTCTAAGGGGAACGGGATAGCCTGGTGGTTAGAATGCAATGATGTCAGCACATTGCGCTCGTGATCTGCTGACCTGGGTTCGAATCTCGTTCAAGAGGATTTTTTCTCTGGAATTAATATCAGTCCCGACTGTACTCCCCCCAAAAGTCCTTCGGATGAGACTATAAATTGAGGTCTCGTTTACGAACACACAGAGAACATCTTGCGCACACGTTAAAAACCTGTTCCACTTGTTGGAAGAGTAGGCCATTGTGTGTCAGTGGGAACGGCTGTATACACACGGGGAACGTAGGTAAAAAAAAAAAAAAAAAAAAAAGCACATGAGTGCGTAGGCTATTCAAATTACCCTCGAAAAAACAGAATATGTAGATAATGAAATCTTTAGTATTTAACATACACACGCTGCTGGTATCATGCACTGCTTGACTCTTTGTTTTCTTGTTTACTACTGCTTGTTTCCCCCCCCCCCCCCCCGCCCCCCTTTTTTTTTTTTTTTCCTAAATCATAATCATCATTTTGATTGTCTGTTTCTGAATTTAGTTCTTTTGGGTGTGTACTTTTTTTGTGTGGTTATTCTATTACTGTTTTTCTGCACTTTGTTTGGTTTGGTTTTGGGTTTGTTTGTGGGTTGTTTTTTTGGGTCAGTGCTGACTCCACTTCCCAAAAGTCCTTCGGATGAGACTTTAAACCGAGGCCCCGTGTGCGAACGCACGCAGAACATCTTGCGCGAAACTTTTAAATCCTGTTCCGCTTTTCGTAAGAGTAGGCCATCGTGTGCCGGTGGGAAAACAGATGACAATATTTACAAAACTGCATACACACGGGGCCCGGATAAAAAAAAAGCACATGGTTGCTTATTCTGTTATCCTCGATAAAAATGAATGAATAAATGGGTTTTTTTGTTGTTGTTTTTTTTTGGGGGGGTGTGTTGTTTGTTGTTGTTGTTGTTGTTGTTGTTTTGGCTTTTGTTTGGGGTTTTGTAGCTTTTTTGTATATATTTTTAGGGGGGGGGGGGGTTGCGGGTTTTTTTTTTTTTAGTATACTGTTCCTCTTGTCTTTTGTTTCATTACTTGGTTCATCATTATTGCTGTTGTTGTTGCTGTTTAGGTTATTATGTTAAGGTTTCATTTTTTTTTTATGATAAGCGCAGAGAATGAATGTAAAAAAAGCAATTGAGTGCTTATTCATTATCCTCGAAATAAAAGAATTATTTTGGTTTGATTTGATTTGAGCATGTGCTACAATCCATGAAAACCGCCGCAGACCGTGGCGCATGTGTCACGTCTGCACATGCGCACACATTCATATTGACACACCCACAGCAATCCCCACACGACACGTGTGCTGACTGGCGAAGAACGTAAGGTATTTACATGCTTCTAAACGCGCATGCGTGTGCGCGCGCTCACACACACATAACACATGCGCGCGTGCGTGCACCCCCCCCTCCCTTCTTCCACACCCACTATTGACTCACAAGCATGAAAAGGGATCGTACAGTGACTAAAGATGTTCTCTCTCTCTCTCTTTATTTTTTTTAATTTCGAAGGATGATGAAAGAGATCACAAAACAGCAAACCCATCAGCTCCCCCACCACCCTACCCCTAAAAGGTTATAGTTTTAATTAATCAGTAGGCCTTCGGCTAGAGAAAAATGATTCCCCATCCCGTTCACGGTCACAGATCACTAGCAGACGACGGATATGTAAATTTATATGACATGGAATATCAAGATTTTTCAAGGGAACACTTTACCCCAGCCAGAATTAAATCATAATGATATAGATTTTTTTCATATAATTATTCCAAGTGAAATATACCTCTATCACTTATTTTCTAATAACAGGAAAAATATATATTAAAAAAAATTATTGACTCTTTACTTTATTGTTTTGTTTAGGTCCAGGCCTAGGCCTAGAGGTTAATCGTTTCCGGTCACAGTTTTTCAGATACACGAGCAAAATGGCGGGAGCAAGTGGTGATAGAAATTGAATCGTTGAAAGAAACGATTTTGGAAAGTTTGACTGCAATCCTGTCGCCTGATCATGTTACAAGATCGAATGGTGAAGATCAGATCAAGGCCCTTGAAGTTACTGAAGGTATGTTGAACATTTACTCTGTTGCAATTTCACCGAAATTGGAATCTGACAGTTACAAGCATGCCTCCCAGTAGGGCTAAGTATTAGATTCGGCATAACATTTTGAGAGGTTTGGCCCCAGTATGTGATCGGCAAAAGCTGATCAGTGTCGACCAGGCGCCCCGATTTAGATCGTATACTGAACACCACAGCTATGAATGAAGTCGCAGATTGCGTAGCTTGACAGGCCCTTCTTGGCGTGCGTGAGGAGCCGCAACGGTGCAACTGCAAGTGCACACCTAGTGACCTAATCAGGCTAATGATAGATCTATCTACTGTGACTCACAGTATCACATCATCGCATCACATCAGTATCACAGTGTGAGAGGCCTAGGCCCTAATCAGTACATGTATTCCACATCTGTTTGAAATAATGGTAGACCAAACCACTAAAGACAGAAGTAGATAGAGGAACGCCAAAAGGTTAGAAATAATTAGGTAGCAGCTATAGCTAACTTAACTACTTTGTCACAGTTTCACTGAGTTTGTGGCTTTTGACATTGACATTAGTTCTTTCTCTCAGTCTCATCCTTTCCTTTAGTTTACAATTGCATTATTAGAGTCCCAGCAGTTATCCAATTTGGGGACTGTATTTACTTATTTATTTTTATTTATTCATTCTTTTATATATATATCGAGAATAATGGAATAAGCACCTATGTGCTTTTAAAAAATTTTTTACATCCAGTCCCCATGTGTATCACTGTATAAAGTTAAAGTCTGTCCCGAGCCTAAGGCTCATCAGGCCGGTGCTTATCCCGGTTTCTGTGGCGTTAAGCGACTGAGAGTCATAGACTCCCCCCTGGATAGGACGCCAGTCTATCGCAGGGTTAACCCCCAACACGAAGTTGGTACCCCTTTTACACCTGGGTGGGGTGAGAAAATAGCCGTAAAGTGCCTTTTCCAAGGGCACAACGCCATAGCTGAAAGCTGGGATCGAACCCGCAACCTTTAGATTACGAGTCCAACGCCCTAACCACTTGACTACAGCGGCGGCTTGTATCACTGTATGCACTTTTGTAAATCTTCAATTTGTCATCTGATCTGTTCCCACAGGCACACAAATGGCCTACTCGTATAAAAAACGGAACAGGATTTAACATGTGCGCAAGATGTTCTGTATGCATTTGCATATAGGGCTTCGGTTTATAGTCTCATCCGAGGGACTTTTGGGGAGAGTGGAGTCAGCACTGGTGTTAACTCCAGGGGAAAAATCCCCTCAAATGGGAATCGAACCTGGGTCGTCAAATTGCGAGCGCCAATGTTCTGACCACTAGGCTATCCCGTCTCCCATCAACCAATCACCCCTAGTACCAAGCTGACTTTTGTTCATGACTAGTAAAAAAATAAATAAATAAATAAAAATTAAAAAAAAAAGTCCCAGACAACTTGAAGTAGGGGCTTGCAATGCAGTCGCATCAACTGATCATTGTCCATCCTGGTTACTAAGAAAGTTAGGGAATATTTAGTGAATTTGGAATGCAGAACAGTGCCAAACCTTTCAGATGAAACTTTTTGTTCCTCGGCCAGAGCTAAAAAATGCACTGATGGTGAGATGTTGCGTATGTGGCCATTTTTCACTTTTTGCCCACCATGAAGGTAGCTGCATTCTGACTTCAGGGTTGGATGAACTATACTGTAGATACATGAGAGTTTCTGTGACTGAAATGAATCTCTTTAATTTAGTTTTGTTGTCATTTCGATTATTTCGTGTATCAAAATACTTAACCATTTGCTATCCTTCACCTTCACCTGTCCCATAGTCCTGTGGACCATGGGGGCACAACTGAAGATTCTGCAACCAGCCTCCTCCACTCCCCACGGTCCTCCGCCCTCCGTCGTAGGTCGTTCCATCCAAGGAGTGTCCACTCTCTGATGTTGTCTTCCCATCTGCTTTACCGCTACTATTACTACTATATCGTTACACAAAACAAGTAGGAGACAACAAATCACAGAAGGCTCTAGTACTGTAGTAGATCCTTTTAACTGTTTTTAATGTAACAGAGTAGACATTTGTGATGTCCCATCTCTGTACAGCTTCTCGGGTGGGTACAGCTAGCCAGTTAGGACGTGGCCTCTAAAAAGAGGTTAAATAAATTCTACCTTTCAGTTTCACCATGAAGGCGAAATGTATGCAATTGAGGGTTTTCGACCACCACCCAAGGAAACAGAGCATCGCACAATTCGCAGGGTGTGTCCCGATTTAGTAACACTATGCTGCGACAGGGCCTTGATCGCATGGGAGGTAATCTACTTACCACCCCATCAGTATCACACTAAAAGACCTTTTAACTTTTTTTTCAGATACTATATAAATCACGTCTTGCTTGTTTCAGAGTTTGGGGTTTTTCTGGCTGAGATTACAGTTGACAGGGACGGGCCTCTTGCCATCCGGCAGTTGGCGTCTGTCTTGCTGAAACAGTATGTCCAGTCCCACTGGTCAGAGCACTCGGAAAAATTCCGTGCTCCTGAAACAACAGAAGTGGTGAGTATGTACCATGGATCATAGAATTACGATTTTGATGTTCGTGGGTTCACATGATCTGATGATGTACATCACTACATCATGTGCACTAGTCGTCAAGTATTGTTTAGAATTTATAACAAATTTATAAAAGGAAAGTTATTGTTTAGAACTTATAACAAATTTATGAAAAGAAAGTTAACCTATGTCAGAACATTATATATAGGAAGATAAATATATTTGGAATAAATCCTTTTATTTCAGTATTTGTCAGCTAGACAATAGGGCAAAGAAGAGCAAAAGATCACTCACCAAAGTTATCTTTTTTTTTTTTTACTCAAACCTGGCAATTTTACTTAACATTTAGACCCATACATTGATTGTGTAGATTACAAAGCACACCATATTGAGAGGTAAATTATCCAAGCCCATGACCAACTTTTTACTTGTTTTTTTTTTTTAAACTGGATAATTCTTTTTCTTGATACATGTTTTTTTCCTTTACACACGTGCAATATTAGAAGTATTGAAATGTTTGAATTGAAGATCATTTTGCAAGTATGATAGCACATTCAGTTGGCATGTTTGAAAATATCAAAGTAATACTAACTCTTAGTGTCCTGAACCACTCGAAAGTGCTTTAACATCGTGGTCCTGAACCACTCAGAATAATAAATGATAATGATAACTTTGGCCTAGGCCAAAAGCTGTGTCAGTTATTGATGTCAGCTAATTGCCAAGGCCTACACTAAAATGTTATGTTGTAAAATGTTATGTTGTAAAATGTTGTGTTGAGGTTGCCTTCAGCCATGACAAAACACTTAACCTGCACTCTCCCTCCGAGGAGAAAAAATCCTCTGAAGTCGGAGTATGGCTGCCTATATGGCGAGGTACTTGAAAACAGTCATACACGCAAACTTCTCATTCAGAGTGTGCAATTTCAACCTCACATACAGGTGAAGATGAGTGAGTCCAAGTGCACACATTCTGGATGACCCCCCAGAGTGTTAAGCCAGGGAATGCACAACAACAGCAACAACAACAATAATTCCTACCTGCTTTTTTTTTCTTTCTTTCTTTCTTTTAAAAAAAAAAAGTATTTCTACCCAGGGAATACGCAACAACAATGCCAACAATAATTTCTACCTGCTTTTAAAAAAAAAAAAAAAAAAAAATTATTTCTATTTATTATTTTATTTCTGCCTGCTTCTGTCCACTCCACATCATTTTTTGCATACATACATGTTCCACAGGCCAAGACACGCATCCGGCAGATTCTGCCTGTGGGGCTGTCGGAGTCCATCAGCAAAGTGCGGTCCAGTGTGGCGTACGCCATCTCGGCCATTGCCCACTGGGACTGGCCGGAGCAGTGGCCGCAGCTGTTCCCCCTCATGATGCAGGGCCTGCTCAGCGGCCAGCCTGACACCGTCCACGGGGTCATGAGGGTCTTGTCAGGTGAGCACAGGTGTAATGTCGTTAGGGTGTTTGTCAGGTGAGTACAGGTGTAATGTCGTTAGGGTGTTTGTCAGGTGAGTGCAGGTGTGTGTCGTTAGAGAGTTGTCAGGTGAGTACAGGTGTATGTAGTGTGTTGTCAGGTGAGTACACGTGTATGCAGTATGTGGCTATTGTCAGGTCAGTGCAGGTGTATGCAGTATGTCACTATTGTCAGGTGAGTACACGTGTGTCATTAGAGTTATCAGGTGATGCAGTATCCAGTGTGCAGTATGTCACAAGGGTGTTTTTGTCAGGTGAGTGCATGTGTATGCAGTATGTCACTAGAGTATTGTTAGGTGAGTACATGTGTATGCAGTTTGTCACCAGAGTATTGTTAGGTGAGTACACATGTATGCAGTATGTCACAAGTGTGTTATTGTCAGGTGAGTACACGTGTATGCAGTATGTCACTAGAGTATTGTCAGATTAGTACACTCGTATGCGGTATGCCACTAGCGTATTAAAAATAAAAACACCACCACCCAACCCCCCCCCCCCCAAAAAAAAACAACTCCCCAAAACAAAACAAAAACAACAAAAAACACCTCATTGTTAGTGATTGTCAGTGTATGTAGTAGAAGGATGAAACCAGAAATGAAAGAGAAACAATGTAGTTGCTGTTGGTTGGTTTTCAGAATTTTCCCAAGACATCACGGATGTGCAGATGACCCATGTGGTTCCCATGGTTCTGCCAGAGCTGTACAAGATTTTCGTAAGAGCTGAGGTGAGTGCTGCACTACCTTTTTTTCTGTTGTTTTTTACTATTTCACTCTGGAAGCAAAACATGTATTATAGATACTGTTTGTGCTGTTTGTTCCCTTATGTATAGATCAAAGCCATGCGTTGAGAAACTTATCAAGAATGCAAGGTTGTGGTTGAACTTAGGTGTTCTGGAATGGGTAGTTGTTTTCAAACTGGATACTTGAAAGGTTGGGGGAGGTGGGGGGGGAGGAGTTGAGAGTAGGTGATGAATCATTGAGTCCTGATGTCATACCAGCATTTTTTTTTTTTCTAAGTTACCAGCCAAGAAACTGCCTCAGAATGATGAAAACCAAAACAGAAACTTGCAGTCACAGAATATTGTGTGTATTCTGATTTTAAAAGACTACCTGACAGACGCTGTAGCCGAGTGGTTAAGCCATTACACAGATCTGCAGACGCATAAGCACAACTGTCCATGGGAATTGATTTATATGACACCTTTGACTCACTGTGATCTTGCTGTAGAAACAAATGAATATATAAAGAGGTTCATGCTAGCCCATTGGAAGGTAATTTCCCCTCCCTTGTTTATTATTTTAAAAAAATAAAAATTTTTTACTGCATATGTAATTCTATCACATCATAGCTGGTGACGAGAATCAGAAAATCTGATCTAAAAAAAAAAAAAAAAAATGTTATCAGCTTGTACAAGTGACAAGTGGTAAAAATCACCTTGTGCTGAATTAGCAGAATTACAGCAACATTTTTACAACCTGAGCTATGAATTTTTTTGTGGATAACTTCTTTGCACAAAAATTAACCGTTGTGTGTTTGTGTTGACAGACTTTTGGCGTGAGAACACGCTCCAGAGCAGTGCACATCTTCAACATCTTCGCTGGGATGATCGCTGCCATGGAAGACTATAAAAAGGTATACATGTGTATATTAGCTCTGAACACCCCATGTGGCTGCCTGCTTTGTCCTGGTAGTTTTAGAACATTGCCCTTGCAGTCTCAAGTTGAGGGATGCAGTTTCTGACTGCTTCACATACAAACTTTGTATTTTCACTGTCAGGGTGGTGAAGCAGTTTAGCATGAGATGGATTAAAAACAAACAAACAAAAAAAACCCACACAGTAATGACAACAACAATAACAACCCCCCCCCCCCCCCCCCCCTTCTCCCTCCTCCCATCTTTTCCAAAACAAAAACAAACCTTTTCTCAGAAATCTCATGGGATTTTTGCTCCACATGTTTAGGTGACAAAAATGGCCATCACCATGAAACTTGAATCAAAGAATCTGTTGCCTTCATGCTTTTCTATCCTTGTGTTTTAATGCTTTGCCTGACAGATGCTCATTCATAATGTTAGCATTATGAAAACAATGTCAAAATAGGAAAATGAAGGTCTGTTTAGATGCTAAGGAAGAGGTTACCATTCCTTGGGTTGAATCTAAGCTGTAATAGTAATGAAAAAAAAAAGTAATGATGTTAATGTCAATTAACCCCCTGCCACATCAAGTGGAGGTTTGTTTCAGTTTTTTAAAACTTATGTGTGTGGTGTGGGGGGGGGGGGGGGGGGGGGGGTGTTAATCTAAGTCATCATCATTATGAACATTTTACAGTCATGGGCTCCTAGATACATAACATGATTTGTTTCAGACTACACAAACGTCTTTTTTCTTGAGCTTGGTTAATAAAAAAAATTATTTAAAAAAAAAAAAAAAAGCCACAGCTGTGATATTGATAGTGTGAATTATTTCTGTAGTTTTAAGCCCCATTCGTGATATTGCTAATAGTGTGAGTCATTTCCATAGTTTAAACCTCAGCCATGCTATTGCGTATTAATAGTGTGACTGATTTCAGGATTTTTCACCTGAAGCTGTGTTTCAGTCGTCAGGGAAGGAGCTGCTGTTCCCTCTGCTGCCCCAGTTTGTGGAGGCCTTTCTTCAGGAGCTCAAAACGCCTGATGGGCCGACCTCGGACAGTGGCCTCAAGCGGGAGATTGTCTCGGTATTTGTCGTTCTTGTGTCTGTGTTTGGTGTGTCAGGTGTGTGTGTGTGTGTCAGTGTGTGTTGTGTGTGTGCGTGTGTGTGTGTAGTGTGTATGTGTGTGTGTGTGTGTGTGGTGTGTGTGTGGTGTGTGTGTATGTGTGGTGTGTGTGTGTTGTGTGGTGTGTGTGTGTAATTATTTAACCGCTGTAGACATTGTCAACAAAGATTTCTTCCCAGGTAGAAGAAAAGACTGTCCCCTAGAAGAACCATAGTACTGTGTTGTTAAAGCCATAGAAGATTTGAGGCCAATGTCACTGTCATTAACATGTAGTATCATTATGGTACCTGATGTAAAGGTGTTCTCATAACCTATGTGGTTGTTGGGGAGCAAGGTGTCAGAGACCTCAGCTTCTCCAGAGGCCAGCATATTGAGGGCAGCACCCATCTCCTCTCCCTCGCTGCTTTACCTATCCTGACACTAAAGAGGGCAGGTGCCCATTTACAGCTCTGGGGGAACTGAACTGAAGCCAATACATGCAAACAGTCACCCATCAAATTGGTAACCACGCTCGATGCTGCTTAACCTTAGCTTGGGGAAAGCGAGTACCCTGACCACTGAGCTATTCAAACCCCAACTATCTTACCTAGGTGCAAAAAAGGAAATCTTGAATTCCTGATAAGGAATGTTAGGATAGAGTAAGTTACAAAAAAATATAGACAAAATGTTATCACTCATGTGCTTTTTTCTTCATTTGGGCAATGTTCGGAAGAAGCTGTTTTACATCCAGTCCCCGTGTGTATGCAGTTTTGTCAATCTTGTCATCTGTTCCCTGTATGTGGTGACGTGTGTGTACAGGCATTGACGACGGTGCTGAAGGGATTCCAGAAACCCATGTCCCAGTTCCTGCCTCAGATCCTGCCCTGTATCTGGGACATCTTCACACAGAGCGCTGACTTGTATCCTTTCTCCAGCATAGGGCAGCTGGCTGAAACGTGCCTGTGTGTGTGTTGTGTGTGTTTTTTAAATTTTATTTTAATTTTTATTTTATTCTTTTATATCGATATTGAAATAAGCACTTATGTGCTTTTTTTCAACCAGTCCCCGTGTGTATGTAGTTGTATAAATATTGTCATCTGTTCCCACCGGCACACAATGGTCTAGCTCTTACGAAAAGTGGAACAGGATTTAATGTGTGCGCAAGATGTTCTGCGTGCGTTCGCACACGGGGCCTCTGTTTATAGTCTCATCCAAAGGACTAGTCTCTAGACTAGAACTAGTTAAGACAACAGAAAAAAAGAAAAAACAGAACAACACAACACAACACAATACAGTGCAATACAATGCAATGGTGAGCTGTTTCCTTGACCTGTGTGTCAGCTATGTGCGCACTGTGGTCAACAATGTGGAAGATGCTGATGACCCTGTGGACTCTGATGGTAAGTTTTATTGCGGTTTTTTAAAAAAAAAATATAATATAGTTTTTCTAGTGTCAGGCCTTTTTTTTTTTCTTTTTTTAAAAAATGTTGTATTGTGCAGTATGAGTTGGACTGGTCTTGTGGGAGAAAGTGCTATCATTGGTCTTTCTTGGAAGTGTTTAGTTAATCCAGGGGAAAGTGCATAATTGTCATGCAGTTCCACCCTGTTTTCTTTAGAGTGCGTAATTGTCATGCAATTCCACCCTGCTTTCTGTTTTGTGTACTTTCTAATGCTTTCTTATGTGTATATACTCACAGATGTAGGCACTGGCAGGTCTGCATACAAAATTGATCGAGGATGCAGTATAAATCTGACAGGCGTCCAAGACTTATCCCATTAGAACTTGAAACCTGTTATACTGTCTACTCGTGTAGTACTACTTAGTTTATTTGTTCTTTAGACCTCAGTACAGCTGGTTGTCATGTCTTCAGGGGTGCATTCCCCCATGGTCGCCAGACTAAGATATAGATAAGACAGTATGGTCAGTGTAAAATGAGTGTTGTGCTGTAAACGGTGGCCACGTTCAGATCCAGACTGTTCATGCTGTGGTGGTTTTTGTTGTGCAGGCGAGGTTATAGGCTTTGAGAACCTGGTGTACAGCGTGTTTGAGTTTGTGCATGCCCTCATCGACATTGCGCGCTTCCGACGCACCATCAAGGGCACCATCGACCAGATCATTTACTACGTCATCCTCTACATGCAAATGACAGAGGACCAGGTAAAAAAAATTTAGCATAATACATGTGTATTCTTAAAATTCTTTAAAAATTAAATTAAAAAAAACAACAACAAAAAAGCATGTGTTTTCATCATGTCCAACTATTCGTGAAATCAACCCGAAATCCAGACAGATTACTACTTTCTGATTATGCTTGATTTATCTTGGGTGTAGCTTCATTGTTAAATGTTGTGGTTGCTTTTTCTTTGTCGAGGCAGTTTTGATGTAAAATGGATTTTTTTTGTTTTGCTATGTTATAATTTGTTTGCACCTTGGGTGACAGTTCGCGCCTTGGCTTCAGTACAGTCCCCTAGTTCATCCCAGCTGTAAATGGGTACCTGCCCTCTTTAGGGTCAGGGAAAGTAAAGCAGCAAGAGAGAGGAGATGGGTGCCGCCCTGATTATACTGGCCCCTGTGGATTCCGGACTGGAAGGTCGCGGGTTCGAA
This sequence comes from Stramonita haemastoma, assembly GCA_030674155.1. Lineage (NCBI taxonomy): Eukaryota > Metazoa > Mollusca > Gastropoda > Neogastropoda > Muricidae > Stramonita > Stramonita haemastoma. The sequence continues at coordinate 47,948,065 of CM060332.1, read as the reverse complement.
TCCCATAAGTCATAGGGATTTTTTCGGGCTCCGGCCGGCTCCTACCCAGAGTGAGTGTGCTGTGGGCTCAGTGGGGAGACTGGGACCACACAGTCGAGCTTCATCCACTTTACGGATGCGAATTTGAGAGTGTTGCTCAAATTACCTGACCAACACTGCAGGTGTCTGTATCTCTCGGGCCTGGTTGACGCCGGGATATATTATGACAGTAAGCGTAGAGAACAACCCTGTCAAGTAGTCTCAAAGCGGATGCACCTCCACAGCAGCATCATTACATCATCCTCATCATCATTGATCATCATGCAATAATAAAAATTGCCTCTGATTCGGTGGCCTCCGTTGCTCTGGTCACATGGTGACCTCAGATTCGGTTTCCCCATACGCTTCTGTGCCTGTGGTGAATTTGTGTCAAAGCCTTTGGGGTTGGGGGTTCGTGGGGAGGCGGTCGTTGGAGGGACGTTGTGGTGGTCGCCACCTTGGGTGGGTGACTCACTCAGTCTGGCTCCGCGACTGAGCTAATACTGTCGTTAGTAGGGGGCTTAGTAGGTGGTGTCCTGCGTATGTTAGCTCAGAACAGGCACCACTGAACACCACCAAAGTGACCCAGCAGAAGTGCAGGGCCCCTCTGGCTGGTGGCCCCGCGGCGGCCTAATATTGATGAGCTCCCTGTGGACTCCCGACCCCGGGGGTGAAACACAACGAATCTGGGTATGGCTGTGGCGGGGAGATTGAAATGAGCGGCGTGGGAACAGCAGTACGGGAACGTCACAGAAGACGAGGCAGCAAAAAAAAAAAAAAAAAAAAAAAAAAAGATTATACTGGCCCCTAGAGAAACTGAGGTCTCTGATGTCTCGCTCCCCTACGACCACATAGGTTATGGGACATCTTTACCGTTACTTTTCATGGAATAATCTTGTTGCTCATAAGAGATGTTTGCAATGTAGTTTTTATTAAAAAAAAAAAAAAAAAAATTTAGAATTTTATATTCAGTTTACTTGCATAGAAAACATGGGGGGATTGTGGCAAAGTGAATTCTTTTGCTTTCCATGTTCAACCATCTTAACGTCCAGCAATGAAAGAACCACCTACTCATTACACGATGCATCAGTTTGTTACTGTGCGGCATGGCATGATGGTTTGGTGTTATGTGTGTTTACAGATCCGCCTGTGGTCCAACAACCCGGATCAGTTTGTGGAGGACGAAGACGAAGACAGCTTCTCCTATTCCGTCCGCATCTCCGCTCAGGATCTGCTTCTGGTGGGTTTCATTTTATTTTATTTTTATTTATTCTTTTATATCGAGGATAATGGAATAAGCACTCGTGTGCTTTTTTACATCCAGTCCCCAAGTATGTGCAGGTTTGTTAATCTTTTCGTCTGTTCCCACCGGCACACGATGGCCTACTCACAAAAAATGGAACAGGATTTCACGTGTGGGCAATTTGTTCTGCGTGCGTTCGCACACGGGTCCTCGGTTTATAGTCTCATCCGAAGGACTTTAGGGGAGAGTGGAGTCAGCACTGATGTTAGTTAACTCCAGGGGAAAAATCCCCTCAAACGGGAATCGAACCTGGGTCGTCAAATAACAGTAACAATAACAGTAGTGTGATAAAAATGATTGGCATTTGCATGTATCGTTTGATAGTGACAGTGTAGTAGTAGTAGTAGTAATAGGCACCCATCAGTCTCGGAAGACTATGGAGTTGCACTCTCTAGTCTTTAGAGCGCAAAGCCTGGGTAAGTTAGTATGGAGGGCAAGCTGTTACCCATGTAGCAGACCCCCCCTCTCCGTGCCACTGGAATGATCCATTGAAAAGGCAATGACCAATAGGAATGGCTGACAGTGTGCTCAGCATGGTGATGACATGGTGTGTTGGACATGGTGCTGGTTTCAGGCGCTGTGCAGCGAGTTCCAGAAGGAGTGTGCCCCAGCAGTGTGCACCTCCATCACCCGCCATCTGCAGGAGTCTGCAGCTGCCAGAAATGCTGGCAACGAGTTCTGGTCAGTGGCTGCACCGGTGCTTTCTCTCTTTACCTCAGTCTTTTTTTTTCTTCTTTTTTTTGCTTTCTTTTGGTGGTGGTGTTTCTGTGTATATGGATGTTTTGTTGTTTTTTTATATTATTATTGTTGTTGTTGTTATTATTATTGTTATTATTATTATTGCTGTTTTAGGAGAGTTGTCGGTGGTAGTGTGTGCTTAGTTGTGTGTCTTACTTTGTGTGTGCTTGGTTGTGTGTTTCACTTATGTGTGCATGTGTTTTATTTTATTCTGTTCACCACATTTGTTAGTGTATGTCCATCCATTCACGGACAGCAGGGTCTTGGATGGATATCTGCAGAGGTGGGGATTTGAGCAGGACGTGAACCAGGATAGATTTTTTTTGGTCATTTTATTTGACTTCAGGGACTGCTCATTAGACTTTTGGCTGCTGTGTTCACAAGTCATAAGGCCAGAATGTCTCAGATATTTATTTCTTGAGAACTGAAATGTCAGACCCCAGTCTCACGCTAGATAGATTATGAACTCCCCATATCAGACACACAAAAGTGCACACTTACCCACACAAACACACTCATTCACATACCCTCAAATCACCTGGGGGTGTTTAAAAACTCTCAGTCATATAGTGTACTGACACTATCAACTTCCTGTTCATGGAAGGATTTAGCTAAAATGAGCTGAAAAGGGTGGGTATGTTTAAAATGTAATATTCTTCATACTTTAAAACAGATCTGTATGAAATTTGAGAATAATGTTGGCAAATGATTGTTACATATGTTGCATTATTTTTCTTACGCGTTTGTTTCATGTGTCAAAAGTTTGTTTTGTCCACAAATATTATGTAGTCTCTTGTAAACAACCTGAAATAATTGTGTGAGTAGTGTTTCCATGTATTCTGTATGAAAACACTGCAATACCAAACACAAACATTCTCCTAAGGTGTCAAGTGTGCATGGAAGAGAGAAAAGGTTTCTTTTGGCCATTCTCATCTAATAAAAGTATGGCACGATGATACTGCACTTTCGAGTGGTTCATGGGGAGAATGTTACTGCGCTTTCGAGTGCTTTATGAGACTAAGAGATGTTTTCAGGATTTCAGGTGTGTTTAATGGCTGTAGATTAGACGGTAAAGTGTGTTTGTATGTGTGTGTGTGGACACAGGTGGAAGCTGCACGAGTCGTGTATGTTGGCCATGGGGTCAGTGCAGCAGATGATAGTGGAGTCTTTGCAGCAAGGCAAAGTGCAGTTTGACCTGCCTGGATTCCTGCAGACTGTTGTCTTGGAGGACATGAATCTCTCTGGTATGTATGTATGTATGTTCGTCTGTGCTGATCGTTTCAAATATTGTTTTCAAATCTTATGGAATATAAATCGGTTTTTGTTTCTTTGGAGTAAGGATTTCTTGGACTGTTAAACTTGGGAATGAGTAAAAGTGGTTTGCAGATTTTAGCATCACTGTAGTGAATGTCTTAAAACCTTTTTTTTTTTTTTGAGTGTCTTAAAACTTGATTTTGTTTCTTATATATGTATGTAGGAAATTAAGCAATACTCCATTTTTGCAGAGAATTGTGTTGCCTTGGATAGTAAAAATGAAAGGCTTCTAGTTATTATTTTTTATTTAGGGTGATGCTTTATACACTTGGCTCCCTTTTTATCCTATACCGCAGAAGAAAGCTAATTGACACTCTTACCATTTTACTTTTCTCACACAATGTTAAAAAAAATAATTTGAAAAATCTGTTTGAATTTACAGTGGCTCTACCAATATTCAACACTCACTAAGTTCTGTAATTGAAATAAAAGGTAAAAAAAAAAAAAAAAGAAGAAGAAAAGAAAAAAAAAAAAGAAGAAAAAAAGGGTTTCCCATAACCTATGTGGTCGTAGGGAAGTGAGGCATCAGAGACCTCAGCTAAAGAACAACATAACCTGTAAGGATAGAGTAGAACAACATAACCTGTAAGGATAGAGTAGAACAACATAACCTGTAAGGATAGAGTTAGAACAACATAACCTGTAAGGGTAGAGTAGAACAACATAACCTGTAAGGGTAGAGTAGAACAACGTAACCTGTAAGGATAGAGTAGAACAACATAACCTGTAAGGATAGAGTAGAACAACATAACCTGTAAGGATAGAGTAGAACAACATAACCTGTAAGGGTAGAGTAGAACAACGTAACCTGTAAGGATAGAGTAGAACAACATAACCTGTAAGGATAGAGTAGAACAACATAACCTGTAAGGATAGAGTAGAACAACATAACCTGTAAGGATAGAGTAGAACAACATAACCTGTAAGGATAGAGTAGAACAACATAACCTGTAAGGGTAGAGTAGAACAACATAACCTGTAAGGGTAGAGTAGAACAACGTAACCTGTAAGGATAGAGTAGAACAACATAACCTGTAAGGATAGAGTAGAACAACATAACCTGTAAGGATAGAGTAGAACAACATAACCTGTAAGGGTAGAGTAGAACAACGTAACCTGTAAGGATAGAGTAGAACAACATAACCTGTAAGGATAGAGTAGAACAACATAACCTGTAAGGATAGAGTAGAACAACATAACCTGTAAGGATAGAGTAGAACAACATAACCTGTAAGGATAGAGTAGAACAACATAACCTGTAAGGATAGAGTAGAACAACGTAACCTGTAAGGATAGAGTAGAACAACATAACCTGTAAGGATAGAGTAGAACAACGTAACCTGTAAGGATAGAGTAGAACAACATAACCTGTAAGGGTAGAGTAGAACAACATAACCTGTAAGGGTAGAGTAGAACAACATAACCTGTAAGGGTAGAGTAGAACAACATAACCTGTAAGGGTAGAGTAGAACAACATAACCTGTAAGGGTAGAGTAGAACAACATAACCTGTAAGGATAGAGTAGAACAACATAACCTGTAAGGGTAGAGTAGAACAACATAACCTGTAAGGATAGAGTAGAACAACATAACCTGTAAGGATAGAGTAGAACAACATAACCTGTAAGGATAGAGTAGAACAACATAACCTGTAAGGATAGAGTAGAACAACATAACCTGTAAGGATAGAGTAGAACAACATAACCTGTAAGGGTAGAGTAGAACAACATAACCTGTAAGGATAGAGTAGAACAACATAACCTGTAAGGATAGAGTGTGTTATACATCGATGGTGTCCATGTTTTGTAAAGAGAAGAGTGTTCTGTGTGGGCAGTGTCCCCATTCCTGGTGGGTCGCTGCCTGTGGACGGCCAGCTGTTACACCAAGGCCATGGATACAGACCTCATCACCAGGTAACTAACACCTCCCTGTCCTCCTCCCTACTCTTTTTTTTGTTTTTTTTCCTTTTTTTTTAGATCAGATTTTCCTGATTCTCCTGTCATCAGCTACGGTGTGATAGAATCACATATGCAGCCTCGGGAGTACTGAATAGGGAATTTTTGTTTTTCTACTTCTATTGTAATGGACATGAATGATTGAGCATGCATTGTTCTCTCTGTCTCTCTGTCTCTGTCTCTGTCTCTGTCTCTCTCTCTCTCTCTCTCTCTCTCTCTCTCTCTCTCTCTCTCTCTCTCTCTCTCTCTCTCTCTCTCTCTCTCTCTCTCTCTCTCTCATATGTTTGTTGTTTCTTGTGCTTGCCTTGTTCTTCTAGTACCTCTTTTCTGCTTTCCTTTTACTTGAGTGCTTCCATATTTCAGCTCTTTACTCCTCCAGCGTTGCACACATATGATCCCAGGCATTTCTGTTTTTCCCTCCTCAATACTCCAGGTTTCAGCAGGCCACGGTGGGAGGCCTCCACCCCACCCAGCCCCCCAGCGTGCGCATCGGGGCGGTGCGGGCGGTGTTTGGCTTCTGCAAGCACCTGAAGGACACGGGCAACATCCAGCTGATGGCCCCCTACCTGGACAACATCCTGGAGGGCCTGGCCCACGTGGCAACCCATTTCTCCTCGGAGGTCCTGGCGCTGTGCCTAGAAACGTTGTCCCTGGTTGTCACGGTGAGGGTGGTTGGGGTGTTGTGTGTGTGGGGTGTTGTATGTGGGGTGTTGCAGACAGGGGGTTATATTGTCACTAGTTGAGTTAGATTTTTTTGTTGAGTGGCTTATATTATTATAGTTATGTGGTTGTTTTGTTCTGAGAGTAGTCACAGGTAAAAGGGGGTATGTCAGGGTTAGCAGTCTGTGGGGTTGTTTCGTTTTGGGATGTTTTACTGTGGCGAAGAGCTGGACATATAGTATTGGATTTGTCTTTATCATACAGTTTTATTACTTGGGGGAGGTAATTGTGATTATTACTTCAATCCTGTGTTTGTGATTAGAATGCATCATAATTTATGTTAATTGTTCTATGTAATTTCAGTAAACTATCTTTAATGGTAATATGTTTTTGGTGTATTCTCCGATTTTTGCACACAGTGTTTACCTTTAAAAAAAAGTTTGGACAGTTATGTATAAAGCTGTATACTTGTAAGACTTTTTTTAGATTGAAGAAGAAAGCTCTGTATATGATAATTGTTACCGAGCATCATACAAGTAAGCCAATGCCTTCGTTCAAGGTTTTCTGTTCTCTTGTCTCCTTCGACAGGTGGATGCACAGTTTACTGCAGCACATGAAAACAAAATTGGTCCTCTCTCCGTGGCCATATTTCTTCGACATGCTGGAGGTAGGAGAAACTGTCACATAAACTCTTTTTAAGAATAATGGTTTTCATGTCATTGAAGAAAGTGAAGAAAATTTTTATGTGATTTGCATGCAGTTTCTTATGTGATTCTGATGCCTAAATTATGGCCATAAAGGGGGAGGGTTTTTTTTTTTTATTCTATTGGCTTATTTATTTTAGTGTAGAAAAAAAGGGCTAAGGCTAAATGTGCACCTGATTGTTCAACTGTTTCAGGAATATGTAACAGTACAGTGTGCCACATAAAATTGTAGAAAAGAGATTTTTGTATGTTTTGGAAGGGGGTTGGGAGTGTGGGTTCGTTCCTCATCTAGAGTTCAGAGGCTCACCAATGGTGATATTTTGCATATGCGTCCATTTACACACCGTAGGAGTAGCGTTGTTCCAAAATGTTGCAGAGATGATTACAGAGAGTGTTTGTGGTGTGTGTGTGTGTATTTGTATGTGCATGCATGCATACGTGTGTGTGTGTGTAGGGGACAGGATAGCCTAGTGATCAGAACATTGCGCTCGCAATTTGACAACCCGGATTTAATTCCCAGTTGAGGGGATTTTTCCTCTGAAGTTAACATCAGTGCTGACTCTACTGCCCCCGAAATTTTCGGATGAGACTAAAACCTGAGGCCCTGTGTGCTAACACATGGAGAACATCTTGCACACACGTTAAATCCTGTTCTCAAGGCCATCGTGTGCCGGTGGGAACAGAGGACATTTACAAAACTGCATACACACAGGTACTAGATGTAAAAAAGCATATGAATGCTTATTCCATTATCCTCGATATAAAAGAATAAATTTAAAAAATAATAACATGTATGTGTGTATGTATAGCCGCCGCTGTAGTCTAGTGGTTAGGGCGTTGGACTCGTAATCTAAAGGTTGCGGGTTTGATCCCAGCTTTCGGCTATGGCGTTGTGCCCTTGGAAAAGGCACTTTATGGCTATTTTCTCACCCCACCCAGGTGTAAAAGGGGTACCAACCTTGTGTAGGGGGTTAACCCTGCGATAGACTGGCGTCCTATCCAGGGGGGAGTCTATGACTCTCAGTCACTTAACGCCACAGAAACCGGGATAAGCACCGGCCTGATAAGCCTTAGGCTCGGGACAGACTTTAACTTTATGTGTGTGTTGATCAGATCCGGTGCTGGTGTCGCTGGTACAGGACGTGGTGAAGGAGTTGGTGGAGAACCCAGCCTGCACCATGGCCATCCAGGGCCGCATCCTGCCCACCCTCTCCAGCATCCTCACCGCTCCCGCAGAGAAAGTCTCTCCTGGGCTCACTTCTGTAGGTTCCCCCCCCCCTTTGTTTTTGTTTTTTTGTTTTGTTTTAGTCATTTATTTATTTATTTTGTACTTTTTTTCATACTTCTTTTTTTCTGTCTTTTTTAAATTTAATTTTATTTATTTTTATTTTATTTTTACTTCTGTCAGTTCTGATTCAGGGACTTTTTATGTTTTGTTTGTGGGGTTTTTTCATACTCCTTTTTTTCTTTTTTTTCTTTTTTTTTTTAATTCTGTCTGTTCTGATTCAGGGGCTTTTTATGTTTTGTTTGTGGGTTTGGCTTTTTAAACTTTTTTTTATTATTTATTATTTTTTACTTTTTTTTTTTTTTTATACTCCTGTCAGTTCTGATTCAGGGGCTTTTTGTGTGTTTTGTTTGTTGGTGGTGGTGGTGGGTTTTTTTTTTTTGTTTCTACTTTTTTTTTTTTTTTATACTTCTGTCAGTTCTGATTCAGGGCTTTTTTGTATGTTTTGTTGGTTGGTTGTTGGTTGTTTTTTTTTTATAGACTTTTTAAATATATTTTTTTACCTGTCAGTTCTGATTCAGAGGCTTTTTTGTTTTGTTGGTGGTTGTGTGTGTGGTTTTTTTCTTTGTTTTGTTTGTTTTTGTTTGTTTTATTTTACTTCTGTCAGTTCTGATTCAGGGGCTTTTTGCGTTTTGTTTTGTTAGTGGTTGTTTTTTGGTTTTGGTTTTTTGTTTGTAGGAGTTGGGTGTGATATGTGGAGATTTATGATGGGGACATGTGTGAAAGTGGTTTGTTATAATCTATGTTAGGCATGTTCTGAACTATTTGACACAGTTACAGTGAGTATCGCCTGTGCATTGTTGGTCAAACTGAAATGAATAGTATATACTGGCCAAACATAAAGTTTGGAGAAAGATATATTTGGGGGGAGACGGGGGTGTCTTTTGTTTGCTCAATCTTTGATGATAAAGTATTTCATAATGAAGAAGAGTAACTGGTTACCAGCGCTTGTTTCATCTACTACTATGTCCTCAAATCATTTGTTTGAAAAAATGAAAAGGTAGCAACAGAGTTATCAATTGCAGGTAGCTGTAGATCTGGGAACTTGTTAATGCAGGTAGCTCTAGATGTCCAGGGCACCTGTCAAATAAACTAAAATGGTAGCAACAGAGTTATCAATTACAGGTAGCCCTGGATCTGCTGGGCACGGTGGTGAGGGCCAGTCCAGTGCCGCTGTCTGACGGCATCATGTCCACCTTCCTGCCTGCCGTCCACTGCATGATGAAGACTGACGACAGCGCCACCATGCAGGTCAGTATAGTCCTGCAGTCTCTCCATCTCTTTTTTTTTTTTTTTTTTTTAAATAATTTTTTAAAAAATTTAATATCCCTATTTGCTGTCTCTCTGTCTCTTTTTTTTTTTTTTAAATTCTTTTTAACCCTTTGCTGGGCACAGCAAAATCATTTGTCACCTTCCTGCTGGGCAGAGAAAATGGAGGTGGATGGCTTGTGAGTGGGTGTATGTATTTAACATGCAATAACTCTACAATGGTCAGGTGGATTTTGATGAAATAAAAACAGCAAGATGCAGAAATGAATAAAGAAATTGCTAATACCCAATTTTTGTCATTATTTTTATTTTCTTTTAGAATTATAATGCATAAACACACAAAGTCATTGATTGGTTTGCGTGTGTTACAGTTAGCGTTGCAATAACTTTAGAATGCGTGCATGGATTTTGATTAAATAGAAACTAAAACATTAAGAAACAATTATAGAAAAGATATTTTCAACCTACTGTTGGTTTTATAGTTTTTTTGATAAATGGTGCACGAACACATCGAACATTCCGACGACCGCCATTTTTGTTTACCGATGATCGCGATCAGCTTAACGTTTAAGTTTGAGCCGCTGCCGTATCAAAATCCCGAATAGCAACCAAATAACAAAATATATCAAGTTCTGAACCATTGCCGAACTTGAAATCCGCGATAATTTCCCCAAATCTAAGAGTAGAATTCAAAACGCGTATCGGCCGTGTTAGATTTGACGATCGATTTTCGTCTCGAACTTCGCCGTAGTCAAAGTCGTCTCTCTCACTTCAGTCAACAAACTCAGAAGTGCACACACTACTAGGATCGATTACATCGATATTTGAGCCTAGATACACATCTCACAGCGTCATATTTTCGGCATGGAAGCTGTAAAAACGATCGTACATGTCGGGTTCGAAGATAGCATCCATCTTGGAAAAATTTGCGATTTTTTTCCTCCAAAACTTGCAACAAACTCACTCCAATCGCCGCCATTTGTAATAAACATGCGGAAGTCTCGCGGGCAGTCTCGTGGCTTCTATATTCACGAGATTTGAAGCGAGATTGGCGGGAATTACGAATGTATGATCGCTCTGAAGTGACGGTCATGTCGCCGGGCGCTTTGGGGCGTTTTGCCCAAGGACAGGGTCGGGCGCTTTGGGGCGTTGTGCCCAGCAAAGGGTTAAAAAAAATAAATTTAATATCCACATGTGATAGATAATAATATCCACATCTGTTGAGAAAATGTCCACATCTTATACGTTCTAAACTCACCAGTTGAAGAAACCTGCATGTCATATATGTTATCCACACCTGTTGAAGAAAAGTCTACATGTTATCCACACCTGTTCAAATGTTGCAGTTTGAAATGTTCTTAACACCTTTCAAAAATAACCATATTTCTACATCCAGTCCCCTCATGCATGCAGTTTTGTAAATTTTGTTGTCCGTTATCACTGGCACACAATGGCTTACTCTTCTGACAGGCACAACAGGCTTTAATGTGTGTGCGAGATGTTCTGCAGGCATTCACACACGGGCCCTCGGTTTCTAGTCTCATCCAAAGAAAGTATTACAGGACTATATTAGATTTAAAGACTTGGTGGTTAATATTGTTAACAGAAGTTGTAAATCTATGACCAGCATACTGATTCACTCTTCCATTCTGTAAACAGACAGCACACAGAAACAAAACTTGTCAAAATTCACTGGGGAGGCTTTTGAAAGATCATCAGAATGACCTGGTGGGGTTTGGGGGTAAGGGATGGGGGGAGTGTTCCATGATATGAGTATCTGCCGATGTGTATGAATATTTGTTATTGTTGTGTCCACAGAGTGGAGGGGAGTGTTTACGAGCCTTTGCCTCTGTGTCCAGTGAGCAGCTAGTGGCCTTCAGGGATGACTTTGGTAAGATATATAAATATATATATATATATAGTGATGTCCACGTTTTGTCTGGTCGTTCGGTCAGTGTTTTGGTCACTCTGTCCGCATGTTTTGCTTTTCCACCTTTGTCCTCAAGAGTTTCCTGAGTTAAAAACTCTGTATTATATTTCATAACTTGAACTTGGTGAGCAGAGTGATGTTATTGCTGAAAATCGCACATCTTTTGTGATAAACCAGTTTAGGTCAGATGAAAATAAGTTTTCTTTTAGATTTTTTATTGAACAATAATGTAAATATTAAGTTGAACATTACAAACACCATGCGTACAGTTTGTAAATCTAGAAAGTGCTGTTTCTGCTGGTTTGTTTTTTTTGTGTGTGTATGATCCTTGACTTGCTTCATGTCAGTCACTATGTACAGTGGGGGGCGGGATAGCTAACTGGTAAGAGCACTCGCTTTCCCCAAGTCAAGTTAAGCAGTTGGATGGGTGACTGTTTGCGCGCCTTGGCTTCAATACAGTCCCACAGTTCACCCAGCTGTAAAATGGGTACCTGCCCTCTTGAGGGTCAGGGAAGGTAAAGCAGCGAGGTAGAGGAGATGGGCGCCGCCCTCAATATGCTGGCCCCTTGAGAAGCTGAGGTCTCTCTGAAGCTCGCTGACGTCTAGGTTATGGGACACCTTTACCTTTACTTTTTTACTATGTCAGTCACTGTGTAACAGTGGGTGGTTCTGTTCTGCTCTGCTCTGCTCTGCTCTGTTCTGTTCCTCAGGCAATTATGGGGTGCAGTATGTACAGTTCTATTCTGCTCTGCTCTGCTCTGTTCTGTTCCTCAGGCAATTATGGGGTGCAGTATGTACAGTTCTATTCTGCTCTGCTCTGTTCTGTTCTGTTCCTCAGGCAATTATGGGGTGCAGTATGTACAGTTCTGCTCTGTACTATTCTGCTCTGCTCTGCTCTGCTCTGTTCTGTTCCTCAGGCAATTATGGGGTGCAGTATGTACAGTTCTGCTCTGTACTATTCTGCTCTGCTCTGTTCTGTTCCTCAGGCAATTACGGGGTGCAGTATGTACAGTTCTGCTCTGTACTATTCTGCTCTGCTCTGCTCTGCTCTGTTCTGTTCCTCAGGCAATTATGGGGTGCAGTATGTACAGTTCTGCTCTGTACTATTCTGCTCTGCTCTGCTCTGTTCTGTTCCTCAGGCAATTATGGGGTGCAGTATGTACAGTTCTGCTCTGTACTATTCTGCTCTGCTCTGCTCTGTTCTGTTCCTCAGGCAATTATGGGGTGCAGTATGTACAGTTCTGCTCTGTACTATTCTGCTCTGCTCTGTTCTGCTCCACAGGCAATATAGGAGTGAACTATGTCAGTCACTATGTACTGTTCTGTTCTATTCTGCTCTGTTCTATTCTGCTCAATTCTATTCTGCTCTGCTCTGTTCTGCACTGCTCAATTCTATTCTGCTCTGCACTGCTCAATTCTATTCTGCTCTGCACTGCTCAATTCTATTCTGCGCTGCACTGCTTAGTGCAGCGCAGAATAGAATTGAGCAGTGCAGAGCAGAATAGAATTGAGCAGTGCAGAGCAGAATAGAATTGAGCAGTGCAGCGCAGAATAGAATTGAGCAGTGCAGCGCAGAATAGAATTGAGCGCTGCACTGCTCAATTCTATTCTGCGCTGCACTGCTCAATTCTATTCTGCTCTGCACTGCTCAATTCTATTCTGCTCTGCACTGCTCAATTCTATTCTGCGCTGCACTGCTCAATTCTATTCTGCTCAATTCTATTCTGCTCTGCACTGCTCAATTCTATTCTGCTCTGCACTGCTCAACTCTATTCTGCTCTGCACTGCTCAATTCTATTCTGCTTTGCACTGCTCAATTCTATTCTGCGCTGCACTGCTCAATTCTATTCTGCTCTGCACTGCTCAATTCTATTCTGCGCTGCACTGCTCAATTCTATTCTGCGCTGCAGTGCTCAATTCTATTCTGCTCAATTCTATTCTGCTCTGCACTGCTCAATTCTATTCTGCTCTGCACTGCTCAATTCTATTCTGCTCTGCACTGCTCAATTCTATTCTGTTCCGCTCCCCAGGCAATAACGGGGTGCACTACCTGGTGCAAGTCATCAACAAGATGCTGGACCCCAAGAGGTCGGAGTACACGGCCACCTTCGTGGGGCGCCTGGTTGCCGTGGTGATTGGTCGCTGCGGGCCCTCCATGGGGGACAACGTGGACCTGATCCTGCGCAGCGTCCTCAGCAAGATGCAGCAGACAGAGACGCTCTCCGTCATGCAGGTAGGGAGGGGAGGGGGGTAGGGTTTTTTTTGTTTTATATCGATAATGGAATAAGCACTCTTGATTTTTTTCATCCAGTCCCCGTGTGTATGCATTTTTGTAAATATTGTCATCTGTTCCCACCGGCACACAATGGCCTACACTTATGACAAGCGGAACAGGATTTTTGGTTTTTTGTTTTTTGTTGCTACCTCGTCTTCTGTGACGTCCTTGTACTGCTATTCCCACGCTGCTCATTTCAATCTCCCCGCCACAGCCATACCCAGATTCGTTGTGTCTCATTCTCGGGATCGGCAGTCCACAGGGAGCTCATCAATATTAGGCCGCCATGGGGCCACCAGCCAGAGGGGCCCTGCACTGCTGCTGGGTCACTTTGGTGGTGTTCAGTAGTGCCTGTTCTGAGCTAACATACGGAGGACACCACCTACTAAGCCCCCTACTAATGACAGTAATAGCTCAGTCGCAGAGCCAGACTGAGTGAGCCACCCACCCGAGGTGGCGAGGTGGTGGTGTTGACTTCAGTCTGTTTCAGATTGTTATGTTTTGTTTGTGTGTTTTTGTTTGTTGTTATATGAGGTAAAGGTGGAGAGTTTGGTGTCGTAATACTGTTTTGGTTTTTGTTGTTGTGGTGGGTTTTTTTTTAAAGGAGAAGGTCTGGAAAGTGGTCTTTGAGGATTAAGACATAAATAGAACATGATGGTGTTTGCTATAGACATGTTTTGTGATATTTTCACTCCCAAACACAGAGTCTGCTGATGGTGTTTGTTATAGAGAAACATGTTTTGTGACAGGATAGCCTAGTGGTCAGAACATTGCTCTCCTTTGAGGAGATTTTTCTCCTGGAGTTAACATCAGTGCTGACTCCACTCTCCCCTTAAGTCCAGTGGGAACAGATGACATTTACAAAACTGCATACACATACTGGGGACTGGACGTAAAAAAAAAAAAAAGCACAAGAGTGCTTATTCCATTATCCTTGATATAAAAGAATAAAATAAATTTTTTTAAAATGTTTTCCCTCCCACACACAGAGTCTGCTGATGGTGTTTGCTATAAAGAAACATGATATTTTCTCTGTCACACAGTCTGCTGACGGTGTTTGCTATAAAGAAACATGATATTTTCTCTGTCACACAGTCTGCTGACGGTGTTTGCTATAAAGAAACATGATGTTCTCTCTCACTCTCACACAGAGTCTGCTGATGGTGTTTACTATAGATTAATGTGATGTTATCTGTCTCACTCTGACAGAGTCTGCTGATGGTGTTTGCTCACCTGATCAACCTTCAGCTGGAGGCGGTGCTGGAGTTCCTGACCAGTGTGCCGGGCCCCACAGGCAAGCCCGCCCTGGAGTTTGTGTTGACGGAGTGGTGCTCCAGGCAGTCCCTCTTCTACGGCAGCTACGAGAGAAAAGTCAGGTCAGTGCATGCTTTCTCTGAACCTTTAGGGGCCACCCCAAGGTTTGGGGTTATAGGTAAAGTCTGTGCTGAGCCTAAGGCTCATCAGGCCGGTGCTTATCCCGGTTTCTGTGGCGTTAAGCGACTGAGAGTCATAGACTCCCCCCTGGATAGGACGCCAGTCTATCACAGGGTAAACCCCCAACACAAGGTTGGTACCCCTTTTGCACCTGGGTGGGGTGAGAAAATAGCTGTAAAGTGCCTTTTCCAAGGGCACAACGCCATAGCCGAAAGCTGGGATCGAACCTGCAACCTTGAGATTACGAGTCCAGCGCCCTAACCACTAGACTACAGTGGCGGCTACAAGTTTTGGGGAGGGGGTGATAACACAGCTGCCAGTTTTCCCCCCACTTTCAGCTCCTCTCAGCTGCTAATTAATCCATCCCATCCCAGCCCAGATAGGGCCAGCTGGTGCTAATTATAGCAGGAACTGACCACACTAGGGCTAGGTGAAAGGAGAGGGCGCGTTAAATATAGCACTCTTGACTGAGTGATGTTAGATTTGTGGGTGCTGTGATAAGTGTGTGTGTATGTAGGGATTGTGTGTATGAGGGTTTTGTGGTGTGTGTGTATGTGTGTAGTCAGTTGGTGACATCTGTAGGGGTCTGGTGGTTCTTGAGTATGAATAATGTTTAATTTTTTTTTAAATCAGGAATGAGAGATGACCCATTTTCTATTACCCTCCCTGGTTTAAAAAAAAAGAAAAAGTATTGTCATTCTTTCTTCTTTCCTTATCCACTTTCCTGCCCTTTTCAAGTCAGCCAGACCCCCCCCCCTCTTTTTGGGGGTTTGTTTTTTTAACTTTGGTCAAAATACTTTTTCATCATCCTTTCATTTATAGTAAATCATGTTCATTCTTTTATAAATCCATCAAATCTTTGGTGTTGTTTTTCCAGTTCCCTTGCCCTAGCCAAGCTGTTGCGTCACGCCATCATGACCAACGATCCCAGGTTTCACAACATCGTGGTTCAGGGGGAGCCAGTGCCCTCAGCCTCCACAGGAATCAGAACCAGGTCCAAGGCCAAGGAAGGTCAGTTCAGATCATTGCCAGTAGAACTCTTTGAGAATGAGCGATGTTGAAATGGGATGATCATAATTATATTGAGAAAGTTTTGTGTTTTTTTTTGTTTGTTTTTCTGAGCTAGAGCTTCATGGTTCACCTGTGGTGAAATTTTATGTATGCAACGACTTTTACCCACCATTGAGGTAGCTGCATTCCGACTTCAGGGATGATGTCTAAGTCATGACACCTGTGTATGTGTCCAGGGAGGGGGGTTGTGATCCGATCCTACTGGCATGAAATAGCCTACTCTTTCTGAAAGGTTGAACATGTTTGTAACTTGTACCCAAGATGTTCTGTGTGCATTTGCCTGTGGAGCCTCAGTTTATAGTCTCCTTCAAAGCACTTAACGGGGGAGTGAAGTCAATACTGATGTTAGGGGTTTGTTTTGTTTTGGGCTTTTTTTTTGTCAATACTGATGTTAACTTCTGGGTAAAATCCCGTGAAACAGGCTCCTCTATGTTGGCTCGATCCTGGACTGTCAGATCACAAACACAATGCTGTGTGGGGTGGGTGATATGTCTCCTATTTGTGTTGTGGAAATTGCAAAATTAGGGGGGGGGGGGAAGAGGAGGGAAAAAACCCATACAAACCACCACAAATTCCCCCCCCCCCCCCCCCCCAAAAAAAAACAACAACCCAAACACAAATACAGTACAGTACAGTTCAGTACATGAGTGTGGGGTGTGTGGTGTGTGCAGCGCCCGAACAGTGGACAGAGATCCCCGCCCTGGTGAAGATGTACAAGCTGCTGATCAACGAACTCTCCCACCAGATAGAGGCTGCCGCTGCCAAAGAGGAGGAAGACGACGAAGAGGAGGAGGAGGAAGATGAGGAGGAAGAGGTGAGTCTCTTTTTTTTTTTTTTCTTTTTTTGGGGGGGGGGGGGGGGGGGGGTTGGTCCTTCTGTTTTTTGTTTGTTTGGATTCAGACATAGTCTGTTTTTTGGGTAGAACTTGGTTGTAAAAGTGGATGAACAGTAGGTATGTGAGAGGTGTCTTGGGATTCTGGTTTTATAAAAAAAATTTATTTCGATGATAGTGGAATAAGCACTCGTGTGCTTTTTTTTTTTTTTTTTTACATCACTCATGTTTTGTTTTGTTTTTACATCCAGTCCCTGTGTGTATGCAGGTATGTCAATTTTGTCATCTTTTCCCGCCGGCACACAATGGCTTACTCTTCCAAAAAGCGGAATGGGTCTTAACGTGTGCGCAAGATGTTCTGTCACCTCCTTCTTGTCTATTTTCTGCCTTCCTAGCCCATTCTGCTGCCTTGTTTATCAAAAAGACTTTAATTATTTTTTTTTTATGATCATTCTTTCCCATGCCCAAGTTTTTCGATTTGTTGGGCCTGAGTTGTCTGGCACGTAACGGCAGCACAATGCATTTTCACTCACATATGACAGAATGATAATATGACATGTGGTTGGCATATTCCTCGTTATTGTAACAGTGAAGATGAACTTTGTGTGTGTGTCTTTGTTGTGTAGAATGGCATTGATGCTGATGACACGTGTGTGTCTTTGTTGTGCAGAATGGTATTGGCGATGCTGATGGTGACACATGTGTCTTGTGTTGTGCAGACTAGCATTGACAATGATGACACATGTGTCTGTGTTGTGCAGAATAGCATTGGCAATGGTGACACATTTGTCTTTGTTGTGCAGAACGGCATTGACGATGCTGATGGTGACGCGTGTCTTGTGTTGTGCAGACTAGCATTGACGATGATGACACATCTGTCTGTGTTGTGCAGAATAGCATTGACAATGGTGACACATTTGTCTTTGTTGTGCAGAATGGCATTGATGATGATGACATGCGTGTCTTTGTTTTGCAGAATGGCATTGACGATGCTGATGCTGACACATGTCTTTGTTGTGCAGAATGGCATTGATGATGATGAGATGCATGTCTTTGTTGTGCAGAATGGCATTGACGATGCTGATGACGACAACTTTGACTCAGAGGAGGGGGGTCACCACACCCTGGCTAACCTTCTGGAGGAGTTTGCAGGCGACTATGAAGGTAGGCAGCGTCACAGCCACTGTGGTGTCACACTCTAGTGATGGTAGACAAAACTATGAAGGTAGGCAGCGTCACAGCCACTGTGGTGTCACACTCTATTGATGGTACACATAGAAAACTATGAAGGTAGGCAGCGTCACAGCCACTATGGTGTCACACTCTATTGATGGTACACATAGAAAACTATGAAGGTAGGCAGCGTCACAGCCACTGTGGTGTCACACTTTTTTTTTTTTTTGGTGGTGTCACACTCTATTGATGGTACACATAGAAAACTATGAAGGTAGGCAGCGTCACAGCCACTGTGGTGTCACACTTTTTTTTTTTTTTTGGTGGTGTCACACTCTATTGATGGTACACATAGGTAACTATGAAAGCAGGCAGCATCACAGCCACTGTGGTGTCACACTCTTTTTTGGTATTGCACCCATCTACTGGTCTGCTGTACTTTTTGTCTTGGGTTGGTCTGGTGTGTGTGGTTTTGTTAGTAAGTTTTTTTTAGTTGGTTGGTTTGGGTGTTTTTGTTGTGGTTTTTTTTGTTGTTTTTTTTTGGGGGGGGGGGGGGGGGGGGGGGGGATAATTTCTGTAAACTTTGGCTCACAAGTACAGTGATATGCAATTTTGGGGAAAATTTAATTTTTTAAAAATTAAAAAATTTAAAAGGGGGGGGATGTGGGATTACATATAAGATACTACAAGCTCACACACTGAGGCTTGACTGTGTGTGTGTGTAGCCATGGGGCTGAGCGAGGCTGAGGAAGATGACGACCCTGACACAGCCAAAGATCCCATCAACCAGGTGGACTTACAGGTAAGCAGGTAGACAACAGGCAGACCGACCAACTTGATCTGTGAAGAAAAATATTTTTTTAAATGGTAATAAAGTAATAAAATAATGATGATGGTCTACGGGGGAGACTGACTCAACTATTGAAGAAGAATGAAAATAAAGTGATGTGATGATTGGTAACAGGACTTTTTTTTTTCTTTTCTTTTTTTGTTGGTTGTTTTTGTTTTTTGTTTTGGTTGATATCCAAGAAATGCAAAAACAGAACAGAAAAACATGAAGTAAAATTTTTTATTTTTTTTATAAAAAAAAGAAGAAGAAGAAGAATTTGAGCGGAAAATGTGTGGCTGGGGGGGGGGAGCTGAAATCTTTTGGTACTTGTCACTTTTTCTGCATTCTGGCAACTGATGTCACAAAAGCCCATGTAGAAGTCTTCTCACTAAGAGTGAGTAGTTCACGTTGAAAGTTACCTCGTTGAAGGAAGAATGTCATGCTTCGGCATTGTTCTTCCTTAAGGTTTTGGGGAAAATAAACCAATGAAAGGTGCAGTCTTGTGGCACTAGTTGTAAGAGGGAAGGAGAAATGGATGATGCATTGCGTATTGCATGGTTTTGTAGGTTGGAGAAAGCTAGGAAGGATTTTTGTCATCATTTATTTGGGTTTGTTTTGTTTTTTTTAGATTGCAAGGTTACAAGGAAAACGTGTAATTCAGTGAGGTCTGTGGTTTTGGCAGTAAAGTACTACAAATGTGGTTCATTTGTGTGTTGGATTCAGTATTTTATTCTTTATCAAACACTCGGACTATTGTCTGCCAAGTGAGTGATATTACTTTGCGCTGCTGTTAAGCACCAGAAAAATTCACTTTTGTTAATGTGTAGGTTTCAGTAGTTTTAAAATCAGAAAGTGTCTGGTGGAAACACATGTCAAGTGTATTTTTTTCCTGTGTGTAAAATGAAAGGTGTGTTAGCATGCCAAACTCATTTGCTGGCCACAGCTCACGAAGCCAGCAAAAGTCAGTGAAGGGTCTAGGGCCCAGTGCTGAAATTAGTGCACCCCCTCCAATTTATTTTATTTATTTTTATTGATTCTTTTTTATCGAGGATAATGGAATAAGCACTCGTTTGCTTTTTTTCCCATCCAGTCCCCGTGTGTATGCAGTTTTGTAAATGTCTTCTGTTCCCACTGGCACACAATGGCCTACTCTTACGAAAAGCGGAACAGGATTTAACGTGTGCGCAAGATGTTCAGCGTGCGTTTGCACACGGGGCCTCGGTTTATAGTCTCATCCGAAGGACTTTTAACAAGTCTGAAGTGCTGTCGGCTCCTGCTATAGCTAACACCAGTTTGGCAGGGATGGGATGAAATGGATAGCAGATGAGAGTAGCTGAAAGTGGGGGGAAATCTTGACAACTGTGTGGCGACTGAATGAGGATGCACTGTTTCCATTTTCAGGCTTACCTGACGGAGTTCCTCCAGACGCTGTCCACAGACAACTGCTACAGTTTGTTCAGCGCCCACCACAACCCAGCTGAGGTGCAGGTGCTACGCTACATCAGCATCAACGTCTGACAC
>CM060332.1:47915255-47922755 GCA_030674155.1 Stramonita haemastoma | reverse complement strand
TGATGGGCTCTCTGTGGACTCCCGACCCTGAGGATGAGACATAACGAATCTGGGCGTGGATGTGGCGGGTGGATTGAATTGAGCACCATGGGAACAGCAGGACGGGGACGTTACAGAAGATGAGGCAGCAAAAACAAAAAAGATTATAATTATGGCCCACTTACCACAACAAACGTAACATCTGCAATAATCTTCTCATTGTTGAGGCAACTCCTGATGAATTATACACAATTCATTTACAAGTAGTTTCAAAAGGGATTGTGAGATCACAAATGGCAGTTATCGATAATAGATCTTACAAAGACATCATTATACATAAGCATTTTTTTTGTATTGCCGTCCATTTTGTTTACTGAACAAGAAACATTGGCTCCAAGATTTCTCTTTATGGTTTACATTGTATACAGATGGTAAGATTCTCTTCAATTTATTCAGTTCACACATGCATGTGCTCTGTGATAATGACTGGCTGATTTGGTCAACCAGGATTCTTAGAGAAAAACACCAACACTTGAACAATAGTAGTAGTGGTAAGTAGTTTGTCAAGTCTAAAAAAGTATATAAATTATGCTCTTTTCTTGCATCATAAGACTAAAAGAGATGGGAGAGTTATCTGCAATACTGGGATAACTCCTCCTCACCCCTCCCCTCCCCCTTCCCTCATTAAAATTATTTTCAAACCTGACACAAACATGCAAACAAAAGCCCAGGGGGCCATGGTTCCTGCATCAGAATCATGGCTGGAAGTTTGTGGGTAATAAATCTCATGGGTTTTAGGGGTTTGGATTGGGATTTTTGGTGGGTTTTGTTTTTTTTACACTGGCCAGTTCCTACCTAGTGTGAGTTTGCTATGGGCTCTTAACAGAAGAGACTAAATGGTCACACATCATTTAGGGGTTGAAGAGTCAAGTTCAGATGAGACTTTAAACCGAGGCCCCGTGTGCGAACGCATGCAGAACATCTTGCGCACACGTTAAATCCTTTTCCACTTTTCGTAAGAGTAAGCCATCGTGCGCCGGTAGGAACAGATGACATGATTTACAAAAACTGCATACACACGGGGACTGGATGTAAAAAAGCGCATGAGTGATTATTCCATTATCCTGGATATAAGTCATTCGGATGAGACTATAAACCGGAGGCCCCGTGTACGAATGCACTCATAACATCTTGCGTACACGTTAAAAACCCGTTCCGCCTTTCGGAAGAGTAGGCCATCGTGTGCCGGTAGGAGCGGATGACAAAATTATAAAAACCAGCATGCACACAGGTGTCGTGTTTACACACCATCCCTGATGAAAAATCGGGGGGTTGGAGTCCCAGGGCGGCTCGGGGCAGTAGGCTATCTGGCAACGTTCTGGTGGCTCCTGCGACGGTACTGGAACCATTCGTATCGGTCATTGCCTTTCCAATGGATCATTCCAGTGGCGTGGAGAGGGGGGGGGGTCTGCTGCATGGGTAACAGCTTGCCCTCCATACTTACCTACCCAGGCTTTGCGCTCTAAAGACTAGAGCGCAACTCCATAGTCTTCCGAGACTGACGGGTGCCTACTATTTCAATGATGGACTTCCCAAGTGGGATGCATAGCCTGGTTGTCAGAACAATGGCTCGATTCCCGTTCGAGGGGATTTTCTCCCTGGAGTTCACATCAGTGCTGACTCTACTTCCCCCAAAAGTCCTTCGGATGAGACTATAAACCGAGGCCCTGTGTGCCAACGCACGCAGAACATCTTGTGCACACGTTAAATCCTGTTCCGCTTCTCGTAAGAGTAGGCCATAGTGTGCCGATGGGAACAGATTACACTTACAAAATTGCAGACACACGGGGACTGGATGTAAAAAAGCACAAGAGTGCTTATTCCATTATCCTCGATATAAAAGAATCAATCAATCAATCAACCTCGATATAAAAGAATAAATATATAATTAAATAGATAAATAAAGCTGCTTTGAGGAAAGCAGTCTTATTAGGCCTTCTCCCAGAATGCTGGGCCCTCAGTTCGTTGTTGAGGAATTGCTCAGAACACTCCTGCAATCCAGTTCAGACATCGGCACAATGGCAGATCTGACGACAGTCTTGTCCAACATGTCTGACGGCAGCAAGACAACAAAGTTGTAGGTACAAGGCCTCATCCAAGCTCTGATTATCTTGACATTCCTCACGAGAGAGATTGATTGATTGATTGGGTTTTTTTTTATATCGAGGATAATGGAATAAGCACTCTTGTGCTTTTTTTACATCCAGTCCCCGTGTGCATGCATTTTTTGTAAATTCATCTGTTCCCACCGGCACACGATGGCCTACTCTTACGAAAAGTTAAACAGGATTTAACGTGTGCGCAAGATGTTCTGCGTGCGTTCGCACACGGGGCATCGGTTTAAAGTCTCATCGAAGGACTTTTGGGGAGAGTGGAGTCAGCACTGATGTTAACTCCAGGAGAAAAATCTCCTCCACCGGACTAGAACCGTCCTCAAATTGCCAGCGCAATGTTCTGACCACTAGGCTATCCTCCCCCCCCCCCCCCCAGAGAGAGAGACAGAGAGAGACAGAGAGAGGGGGGGGGGGGGCTTTTTTTTTTTGGCATATATTTAATCCTTCTGAAATTCAGTGAGGTATGACGTCATCAGCATTATCCTTTTGTGGCAGGGTGTTTTTTTTACATAGAAAAATGTACCCATGTTTTCAACTGTATTATTTTTTTTTATATATGACAAGAGATATTTTCTACATCTTATTTTTTTTTTTATTGGGTGGTCAGCTCTACCCCACTCCACCCCCTTCCTATCACCCACTGGAGGGGAGAAGGGGAAAAAAAGAAATACAGAACAAAAAGGGGTTATAACCAGTGACGTCACAGCAACTTCAGAAGATTTGAACACAGAATTAATGTGATGTTTCTTGGGGATTTTTGTTGTTGTTGTTGGGGGTTATTTTGTTTTTGTTTGGTTTGGCCGGTTGATTTTTCAGGGGTGGGGTACAGGTGTAGGCCTACTGCTGGGATAGCTCAGTGGTCAAAGCACTCGCTTTCCTCCAACCAAAGTTAAGCAGCATCGAGCCTAGTTACCAAGTGGATGGGTGACTGTTTGTGCGCCTTGACTTCAGTACAGTCCCCCCAGTTCACCAGCTGTCAATGGGTACCTGCCCTTTTAAGGGTCAGGGAAGGTAAAGCAGCCAGGGAGAGGAGATGGGCACCGCTTTCAATATGCTGGCCCCCTACAGAAGTTGAGGTCTCCTCTCTCTCTCTCTCTCTCTCCTCTCTCTCTCTCTCTCTCTCTCTCTCTCTCTCTCTCTCTCTCTCCTCTCTCTCTCTCTCAAACACACACACACACACAAACGCACGCACGCACGCACGCGCACCCCCCCTCACACACCACACACACACACGTGCGCATACGCATGCATGCACGCACCCACACACACAACCCCCTTAACACTATATTAGACATTAAAAAAAAGTATCTTTATTTCAAACAATTTCTACAGCTGGAAATTAGCCAGAACACAATTGCTACGCACCACAAATTAAGAACAATTTTATAAACACCAAGCAAAAGCCTTGGAAATCTTTAAAGCCCAAGTGTTCCCCTTTGTTTTAGTAGAATACGCTTATGCCTACACCGTTCCGGTATTCAGACACCAAGCCATGTGGTAATATTGCGCGACACTCATGGAGGTGACAATGAGAAGGTACTCAGTAAAGCTACATAACGGTAAATACTGATTATCTGTTTTGTTAAACGCAGTGCTCTGTTGACTTTATAATTATTAGCAATCGTATCAGTGTATTGCCTTGTTGCTTGCATATTTCAGGGGCAAGTAGCGCTATCAAATAGCGAAAAGGGTTGGTTGCTGTGTGTTAGTGTTACTGGCGAGTACTATTGGTAATGGACCATCGAGATCCAGTCATCAGGCCCTTTTGATAATAATGGGCTGGGTGCGCGGGAGCGATAAACATCAGTCTTTTGGCAAGATTGAGAAGATGACCGTGGCATTGTATGAAGAGGTCAGGAAGGTAACAGATTACAGGCACATGCTATTTTTCAAGAAAAATGAGTATTTTTAAAGAAGGGGGGGGGGGGGGGGTTGAAAGTGGCTGGCTTTGATATGCCCAGCAGTGGCACCAATGTGTTCACAGGATTTGTGACAGGTATGACTGCACAGTGCACTTCACAGATTGTGATATATATGCCTTTTTTCTGTGACTTTGTGATATATAAATGCCTTTTTTCTGTGACTTAGTGACTTCTGTCCATACTTGCTCAAGCCACAGAATGCCACTGAATGATGAATCTTACTGTTTTACTTTCAGTTTCAGGCAAGACATGGACAAACATGACTTTTGGATATTTTCAAATATAAATTGCTGAACACAATGATTGTATGAATGGGTTTTGGCTAGGTATGTTATCTTATTGGAGGCACACATACATGGTTTAGAATCAAACATGAAGTTCAATAAATAAGGCCAAAGATTTTTTTTTGTTTTTAGTTCATGCATGTATCCTATAAAATAGTAACACAACTTCTTTTTAAATGAAAGGAAATCATTTCATTGTACAAGAATTTTATTAACCTTTCTGAGTTTCTGAATATTTTGGGAGATGCAGCCTTGTTCACCTTCAAGGCATCTCATTCTAGCCATCTGAAAAGATTTGACAATAATGCTGAAAACAAGTGAGAACAACAATGATGTGCATTTTTCTGATGATTATACCAGAAGACTTAGGTAACCCTACAGTAGACACTTGTGCTAATGAGTAAATGATGCTGTTTTCTGTTCTATAGGCTGATGACAGAGGAGACCCAGAACTAAAGCAGAGGAGCAGAAAAGAGAGAGGACTTGTGACAGTGGCTTCATGAGCAACAATGGAGAGGTAGGTGTTTGACAGATGTTTGACAGGTATCTTTTTTTTTTTTTTTTTGCTGCCTCGTCTTCTGTGACATCCCCGTACTGTTGCTCCCACGTCGCTCATTTCAGTCTCCCCGCCACAGCCATACCCTGATTCGCTGTCTCATCCTAGGGATTGGCAGTCCACAGGGAGCCCATCAGTATTAGGCCGCTGTAGAGCTACCAGCTTTCCCCCGAGGAGAGAGCATTGCCGCAAGAGCAGTGCCACCCTTTTTTTTTTTTCTTCCTTTTTTGTCAGCAGCTGTGTTTGTTTCCCTATCAGAGTGGCTTTTTGCTACAGAACTTTGCTAGGGACAACTTTCTTGTTGCAGTGGGTTCTTCAGTGTGCACTAAGTAATTATGTAACACATATCGTCTCATCCGAGAGACTAGCACCCAGACCACCACTCATGGTCTAATGGATGGGGGAAAGTTTTGGGCCCAAACGAGATTCGAACCACCGCACACAACCTGGACTTAATGTTTACTACTAGACAGGCGCGTTCCCTCTAGACTGCAAATCCACTGATGGGATGTGGTTCTAGTTACTGCTGCAGACTGACCTTATCCTTTGCCGATATTGGCTGTTCATGTCAGAAATGATGTATGCATACATGTCTTTGATTGTGATTTGTTCCTCAGCTGGAGCTCCAAGGTGAATTCACCAGTGGTGAGATTTTTGCGTATGCGACCATTTTTGCCCACCATGAATGTAGCCACATTCTGATTACAGAAATGTATGCTGGGTATGTTTATGTTTCCGAAACCACTGAATGCTGTCATGCATTACATGATCTTACACATACATATTTTTATCTTCTGCATGTGTATATATGCACAAAAGCAATTAAAGCACTGGCGGGTCTATACTTGAAGTTGATCTGGAAGAGTTCACCAGAGCTGCCATGATTCGAATCCACGACTTCATGACCCATTGGGATTGAAGTTGACCATCCTAACCACTCAGTACTCAGTACAGGTAAGTTCCTTCCAGCGCTGGAGATTGTCTGGTGAGTTTAAGGAAGGTAAAGCAGCAAGGGAGAGGAAATGGGGGCCGCCCTCAATATGCTGGCCCCTGTAGAAGGTGAGGTCTCTGATGCCTCTCTCCTCTACGACCACCTAGGTCACGGGACACCTTTACCTTTACCTTTTACTGAAGGTTGGGTAGCAGATGATACTGCCCCTGTGCTGGAACCATTTGCAAGCGGTGAAACACCAAAGAATCCACAGTTTTCAGAGTGACTTGGGTTAAATTTATATTTTATTTGTGCCGACTGTTGTACTTATCAGTACTTGATATTACACATCAGCAGAGTTATGATAGCAATATGCAATTGTTGTTATCATAGTGATTTATGATATAAACTTCTTTTAACAAAATGAATAGTGATAAATAAATTCAGACAGGTATTTGGGGGTGGGGTGGGGGGGTTGCTGCCTCATCTTCTGTGACATCTTTGTCCTGCTGTTCCCTCACTGCTCATTTCAATCTCCCTGCTACAGTCATACCCAGATTTGTTATATCTCATCATCAGGGTCAGATGTCCACAGGGTGCATATCAATATTAGGCCGCCGTGGGGCCACCAGCCAGAGGGGCCCTGCACTGCTGCTGAGTCACTTTGGTGGTGTTCAGTGGTGCCTGTTCTGAGCTAACATATGCATGACACCACCTACTAAGCCCCCTACTAATGACAGTAAAGGCTCAGTCGCAGAGTCAGAGTGAGTGAGTCACCTACCTGAGGTGGTGACCACCACAATGTCCCTCAAATGACCATACCTCTCAAGCCTCAACCCCAAAGGCTTTGACACAAATCACCACAGGCACAAAAGTGTATGGGGAAACTGAGGCAAGAGTAGGCCTGGTTTATTTAAGTTAAAGCATGGGTGATTTTTCTTTGTTTTAAACAGAATTCCATTTGGGCGATTTTCAGATTTTTTTCATGAAAAAAAGAGGAATATTAGATTCAAACCATGAATCCTTTTGAAAATGACCAAAATACAACCTGTGACAAACACCTTTAAAACCCTTGAAAGTCGAGGCTCGTCCATTGAAAGTATTCTCATTAAGGATGATGATGAAATAAACATCACACTTTTGTATGGAAAAACAATTAAAGGTTTCAATTACAGGTGAGAGTGTGTGGCGCTTCACAGGTGGGCGGCTGCAATGGTTATTGGATGGGTGCGAGCTTATGTTGGATACTAGGCTATGTTGTGGTATTTTCCTGATATTATAGTTTACTGTTATTTATATGTGGCTTGTTACCCGCTGAATTTCTCTGTTGAGATGAAGTATTTGGATTGAATTGAACTGAATTGAGTGCTGGATGAAACAAACAAGGACTTGCAGGGACAAAGTCTCCAAGGAGGTAAAAATTGATTTGGCACATGCACAGTAAGGTCTCTGGAAGTCATCTCCTGATCGCTAGTTTGGATGGATTTTTTGTCATCAGAGTTCAAAAAGGAAAAGCAAGGTGAAAACTGCATTGAAACTTATGTAATAGACAAAAGCATCGGAGGCTATATTAACGAAGTAGCAACATACAAAACAAGTGTTTTCACTGCATATGTATAAAACACATCGGTATGTGTGCACGGTGGATGGTGTG
>CM060332.1:47869871-47915155 GCA_030674155.1 Stramonita haemastoma | reverse complement strand
AACAGATATCAATGACAAAAACCTAGTCAAGTCCATGAACATTACTAAAAACTTGTTTTTGCAAACAACTATCAGTCAGCTTGCAAAACTTTCATAAGTTGTCAGTTACGCAGTAAATGACATTGTAATTTTATGTGTGTAGGAGTTGGCTGTTTGTTTTTAATCATTTGGCTGTGAATTTTGTTTTTTAGTATGTGGTTTTTCTTTTTTTGTGTGTGAATTTTTAAAAGATATTCATTGGCTGTGAGGTTGTTACAAGACCGATTGTGTTGATATGAAAATGCTTTGATATCTATGAAAATTCTGGACATATGTGACATATTTGTCAGAATGTGATGGCCAAAACCATTTTTGATTTAATGGTGGAAATGATTATGCATTTTGAGTGGATTTTCGTTTTTGGATGATGCCTGTTGTTTGCTTTTCTTCTTTGTGCTGTATCAGCATCATAGTTTAAAAGAGATTGTTTGAAAACTTTTTTAAAAAATCTTTTTTTTTAATACTTTTTGGGGGGGAGAGAAAGAGAAGGAGAGAGAGAGAGTTATTCTGAGAAAATTATGAAAGGAACCCTATATGCTCAGTATCTTAGAATAGATTGAACAAAAGTGCCCCTACTTTTGTTGGGGGGGGATAAGGGTGTGATATGAGATGGGATTTAATACCTCATGTGTGTGTGTGTGTGTGTGTGTGTTTCAGGGGGAGGGGGGGGGGGGTTGTTTGGGGTTTTTTTTGGGGGAGAGGTACACTAGGAAAGAGGAGATGTGACTAAATGTGTCCTTGTGTGTGTGGGTTGTGTGTGTTTGTGTGTTTGTGTGTGTGTGTTGTGGGGGTGGGAATAGACTAGGTTAGAGGAGATGTCACTAAATGCCTCCATGTGTGTGTGTTTGTGTGTGTGTGTGTGTGTGTGTGTGTGTGTGTGTGGTGTTGTGTGTGTGTGTGGTGCGCACGCGTGCGTGCCTGCGTGAGTGTGTGTAATCTGTATAAGGGGCAACCTGGAAAATTTGTGCAAGTCAGGTTGATGACATCAGTGACCAAAAACTGGTCAAGTCCATGATTATTACTCAAAGCTTAGGCAGTTTTTGCATAACTGTTCTGAGTTGTCAATTATGCAATATATGACAGTGTAACTTTACATGTGTGTAAGAGTTGGCTGTTTGTTTTTAATTTATTGTTTGTTTGGGAAATTTGTGGGGGTTTTGGCTAGCATATTTTATTTTTTGTGTATGTGAATTTTTTTAAAAAAAACTTATTGGCTTTGATGTTGTTATGTTATGGATTGTATTCAATTTCAATGGTTTTGATATTCATTTTGGGAATATTTATGTATGTGACATGTTTATCAGAAAGTAATGCCCAAAATCATCATTGATTTGACAATGGAAATGAATATACAATTTGACTCGGTTTTTTTTGTCTTTCTTCTTTTGATTGTAATTTAATGATGAAAATGAATATGCATTTCAAGAGGTTTTCTGTCTTTCTCTATTTTTTTAATGATGGAAAGGAATGTACATTTTGACTTAGCTTTTCTTTTTTTTTCTTTTTTCTTTTTTTTTGATTGTGTTTGTTTGCTTTTCTTCTATTTTTTCTTGTGTGCTGTATCAGCATCATTGTTTGAAAGGAATGTTTTTGTTGTTTTTTTTTTGAGAGAGAGAGAGAGAGAGAGAGAGAGAGAAGAGGGGGGGGGGGGGGTGTATGCATGGAATCTATCGAAGATTGAGGGGAAAATGCCTGTGTGTCAGGCAGTGGAGGGGGAAAGAGACTTGATTTAATGTCTTGTGTCTGTGTCTGTGTTTTGTGGGGGTGGGGGTAGATTAGGTTAGAGGAGATGTGACTAAATGCCTCTGTGTGTGTGTTGTATGTGTGTGTGTGTATGTGTGTGTTTTGTGGGGGGAGGGGGGGAGAGGGGGGGGGGTAGACTAGGTGAGAGGAGATGTGACTAAATGCCTCCTTGTGTGTGTGTGTGTGTGTGTGTGTGTGTGTTTTGGGGGGGGGGGGGGTAGACTAGGTTAGAGGAGATGTGACTAAATTCCTCCTCGTGTGCGTGTGTACGCCTGCGTGCCTGCATGCGTGTGTGTAATCTGTATAGAGGGCAACCTGGAACATTTGTGCAGTCAGGTGATGACATCAGTGACCAAAAACTGGTCAAGTCCATGATCATTACTCAAAGCTTAGGCTAGTTTTTGCATAACTTTTCTGATTTATCAGTTACGCAGTATGTGACGCGTAACTTTACATGTGTGTAAGAGTTGGCTGTTTGTTTTTAATCAATTTATTTATTTGGTTGGGAAATTTGTGGGTTTTTTTTGGCTAGCATGTTTTATTTTTTGTGTTTGTGTGTGATTTAAAAAAAAAGTTATTGGCATTGATGTTGTTATGTTATGGATTGTGTTGAATTCCAAATGTTTTGATTATTCATATTGGGAATATTTATGTATGTGACATGTTTATCAGAAAGTCATGCCCAAAATGATCAATGATTTGACAATGGAAATGAATATGCAATTTGACATGTTTTTTGTTTTTTTTCTTTTGATTGTAATTTAATGATGAAAATTAATATGCATTTTGACAAGTTTTCTTTCTTTCTCTTTTTTTTTAATGATGGAAATGAATGTGCATTTTGACTTGGCTTTTTTTCTTTTTCTTTTTTTTTTGATTGTATTTATAAGTTTACTTTTCGTCTTTGTCTTCTTTGTGCTGTATCAGCATCATAGTTTGAAAGAAATGGTTTGAAATTTATTTTGAGAGAGAGAAAGAGAAAGGGGGGGGGGGGGGGGGGGGGGGGGGGGGGGGGAGTATGCATGGACTCTATCAAAGATTTAGGGGAAAATGCCTGTGTGTCAGGCGGGGGAGGGGGAAGGAGGAGACTTGATTTAATGTCTTGTGTCTGTGTTTTGTGGGGGTGGGGGTAGATTAGGTAAGAAGAGATGTGACTGAATGCCTCCATGTGTGTGTGTTGTGTGTGTGTGTGTGTGTGTGTGTGTGTGTTGTGTGTGTGTGTGTGTGTGTGTGTGTTTTGGGGGGGGGGGAGGGGGGGTAGACTAGGTGAGAGGAGATGTGACTTAATGCTTCCTTTTCTGTGTGTTGTGTGTGTGTTGTTGTTGTTTGTTTGTTTGTTTGTTGTTGTTTTTTTTGGGGGGGTTAGACTAGGTCAGAGGAGATGTGATTAAATTCCTCCTCTTTGTGTGTGTGTGTGTGTGTGTGTGTGTGTGTGTGTGTTGTGTGTGGTGTGTGTGTGTGTGTATTTTGTTGGAGGGGGGGGGGTAGACTAGGTCAGAGGAGATGTGACTAAATGCCTCCTCCTGTGTGTGTGTGTGTGTGGGGGTGTGTGTGTGTTGTGTGTTTTTTGGGGGTAGACTATGTTAGAGAAGATGTGACTTAATAATGCCTCCTCTTTGTGTGTATGTGTGTGTTTGTGTGTGTGTGTGTGTTTGGGGGGGGGGGGGGGGGTAGACTAGGTTACAGATGTGACTAAATGCCTCCTCTTGCATGTGTCTGTGTATGGTGTGTATGTTGTTTTTTTTTTTTTGGGGGGGAGGTAGACTAGGCGAGAGGAGATGTGACTTGATGCCTCCTCTTTGTGTGTGTGTGTCTGTGTGTGGGTGTGGGTTGTGTTTGAGTGAGGGAGAGAGAGAGGTAAGGGTGGAGAGTATGCTATTGTGGGTTTGTGTGTGTATGCTTATATATGATTTTTGTGTATGTACACAAAAGATAACGTTGGGAATATCCATATTTGTTTTGTCCATGGAAAAAGTACAAATATGTGAACACTGCATTTTTATCTGAGTAGTTCTTTTTTTTTTATTCCCATTGATGATGATGAGGAATGTGCTTATTATTAAATTTTCCGCATTTTGTTTTTTTCATCTCAGTGTGATTGTACAATACTTGTGAGTATGGAAGTGGCATGAAAATGACAGAAATGGGGCAGACCAATCACCAATTTAATGAATGGATGGTGTTTTTTTTTCTCATTCCTCCCCCTTTTCTTTTTATTGGGTGAGTTGCCCAACCATCCCTGTTGTTTTTAAAGTTTGGGTTTTTGAATGTGAAATGGAAACACAAGTGATAGAAATAGCATTCTGTGTGAGTCATATGAAAGAACAGACAGCTGATTTGGTTGTTTTTTGTTTGTATGTTTTAATCTGTCAAATAGACAGTCTTATTTTTATGATACAGCTGACTTGGTTAGTTTTTGTTCTTTGGGTGTGTTTTTTTTAATCTGTCACATGGACAGCCCTGTTTTTTAAAAATTTTGTTTATATTATCTGTGTGATGTGGTTTGAATGGTTGTTTTGGAACATGGTAGTATTGATAGAAGTGTTTACCGGGGAAAATAATGTTTGGAAAGAAAGAGAATGATGTATGTGTGGAATTTATTGTTCTGTAATGTCCTCCTCCTCAAAAAGAAATGAAAGAAAAACACAGAAAAAAGGAAAAAAAGAAAATGAAAAAATATTAGGAAAAAAACAAGTAAAACCAAAACAAAAATAGAAAGAAGAAAAAAATACAGAAAAAAAGGAGAAAAAAAAGGAAGAAAAAATGAAAGAAAAGAAGAAAAAAAGAAAGGAAAAAAAAAAAAAGCCCTTTCTTGAAAAATTGTGTATTGAAAGCAATGTGTGAAATGTGTGTTTTGTGCCAACCTACCACCCAGGTGCCTGTGAAATAGCATCATTGACATGTGTTTAAGATATGGAATGTTGTGGTAATTGTAATGATGTTACTGTTGTTGTTTTAATTCAGAAATGCTGTGGGATATTGTGTTACTGTGTTAATGGTTATCATTGTTATTATTGGCATAATGTTCAGCTCTAAGATATTGTAGAACACTGTGTCATTGTATTGACACTTGGTGTATGGCTCGGTTTGGGTTGTTTTTTTTTACTAAGCAAGTTTTTTGGGTATTGTTTATCTTGTTATATGCTTTAACCATGTGGAGAGATTTTTTACAATTTTTAAATCACAAATTTTTTGTAATATATAAGTACACAGTATTCTGGGTTTTGTTTTTTTTAAAGGTACTGGTATCAAAATTAAGGTTATTTTTAATTGTTTGTTTGGTGTGTTTGTTGTTGTAGCTGTTTCGTTTTTGTTTTTGGTTGTTTTTTGTTGTTGTTTTGTTTGTGGTTTGCTTTTTTTGTTGTTGGTTTTTTGTCTTTTTTTCTGTGGGGGGGGGGGGGGGGGGGGGGGGGTTGCACAAAGAGGAAAGATGAAAATGGTACCAACTAAATCGAGAAAAAGTTGACTTCTTTTGTGTGTTTTGTTCATGACAATAGATGGCCATGGCATTGAAGAGGATAATGTTATGAAGAATAATTGTAATATGACTACTTCTGCTACACTTACGATAATCACCATCATGATATTAATAATGGTTTCTAAATTATTATTATCATCATTATTTAGTAATAGTAGTAGTAGTAGTAGTAGTAGTAGTAGTAGTAGTAGTAGTGTAGTTAATGATGATAATGATAACTATTGTAATCCTTAGATTATTATTGTTATTATGGTTGTCGGAGTGCTTTGTTGTAGCATCACACCACAGTATTATAGATTTCTCTTTTTGAAAATAAGGTTCCTATTTAACCAAGGGAGAGCATCATTGCCACAGAACAGTGCCACTATTTTTCCCTAAATGTGCATTGTTTGCCCTTGATAGTGTGTCTTAACAACAGTTCAGTCATGCAGGAAACACTGCATTACACACTGATTGCTTATGTCAACACATTTTTAAAAACTAAACTTTGTTGAGGAAAAACAGCATCATGTGCATTTCTTGATGCAGCCACAGTGGGCAAATCCAACATCACTCAGTCAAGAGTGCAAAATTTTTACTTTCCATGGGAAAATTAGCCATTAGCCCATTTGGTGCTGAACACATCATAGAGCTCTCCCAGTACGTTGCATTTGCCTTTGAACTAAGGAAAAAGCATCTCTCTCCCACAACGTCTTAATCTCATCTGTTGATCTATGCTGCTCTTTGTTTTGGATATCTTCACTGCTGTTCTTGTTTTTGATTGGGGCAAAGGCCTATATCAATTAAATTTCTTTAGTTCTGAGAGTGCAAAATTTAGTGTGCCTTTCCTTTTGCCTAGTCCAAGTGTGGTCAGTTCCTGTTATAATTAGCACCAGCTGGGCAGGAATGGAATGAAGTGGACAGCAACTGAGAGCAGCTGAAAGTGGGGGAAACTGACAGCTGTGCAGCAGGAAAATATCAAGCAGAAGGAAGATAATAGAGAAAAAAACCCATAACATCCATTTTTTGATGCAGTAGAGGTGTTAAAAACAAAGCAAAAATACACAGAGAAAAAATCAAGTGTCTGCTTTCTGCAATAGGGATATTAATTTTTTTCAAAACCTACAAAAAACAAAAGAAAGGAACAATGCATAGTGTCCTTCTCCTGATGCAGTAGGGGTATTAAAAACAAAGCAAAAACAAAAATAAAAGAGAAAAATCCTGTGTCTGCTTTCTGCAATAGGGGTATTAAAAACAAAACAAACAAAAGAAAGCAGTTCATAGTGTCCACTTCTTAATTCAATGGGGGCATTAAAGTCCAATCTAAAAAAAACAACAAAAACAGAGAACAAAACCCATACTTCCCATTTGTTGTTGTTGATACATTTGAAGCATGAGAAGAAAGAGAGAAATCCTTTAGCACCAGTTTCTCGGTGCAAAGGGATATTTAAAACAAAATAAGATGAAGAAAACAAAATGAGAAAAAATCCATACTGTTAATTTCTTGATGCAATGGGACTATAAAAAAACAAACAAAAGTAGAGAAAAAAATCAGTGACTACTTCTCTACACAGTAAGGATGCTTGTGTGTGGTGGTTGTGTGTGTGTGTGTGTGTGTGTGTGTGTGTGTGTGTGTGTGTGTGTGTGTGTGTGTGTGGTTGTTGTTGTTGTTCAGTTTAATTAATGTCCTTCCACTAAATAGTGATATCAGACAGGAAAGTGTGTGTGTGTGTGTGTGTGTGTGTGTGTTGTGTGTGTGTGTTGTGTGTGTGTGTGTGTGTGTGTGTGTGTGTGTGTGTGTGTGTGGTGTGTGTGTGTGTGGTGTGTGTGTGTGTTAATTTAACAGCCTATGTGACTAAGTACTTAGGAGAACTGGAAGGGGGGGGGGGGGGGGGAGCTTAGCTTTAAGTATGGTGTTGAACTATAAAGGGAACATACCAGAAACAGGTTTTTCAAAAATCTACAACCAA
Organism: Stramonita haemastoma; assembly: GCA_030674155.1. Taxonomy (NCBI): domain Eukaryota; kingdom Metazoa; phylum Mollusca; class Gastropoda; order Neogastropoda; family Muricidae; genus Stramonita; species Stramonita haemastoma. Next base: position 47,907,946 of record CM060332.1, on the reverse strand, counting down.
TCAATAAATAATAAGTAGAATTGTTTTTTCCAACTAACTAACAATAGGAACTATAACATGAAGAAATTTTTGGACTTTGAATACGTTTACACATGATGATGTAGATAATGTGCGCAAAGTTGAGGGGGGGGGGGGGGGGGGGGGGGCAATTGGGAGGTATAAAGAACAAGTCATAAAAAAATTGCCTTTAAAACAAAATGATCAATCACAGGAAGATACCGATTGGGCTGTGTAGCAGACCTTCAGAAATTTTGCAAAGAAGTATATTATTATTTAGGATGTGTGCGTGATTTTTAAATTTAAAAAAAAAAAAAAATCTTTTATTTGGAGGATAATGGAATAAACACTCGTGTGCTTTTTTACATCCCGTTCCTGCATGCATGCAGTTTTGTAAATTGTTATCCGTTCCACCGGCACATGATGGCCAATTCTTATGAAAAGCAGAACAGGATTTAACGTGTGTGCAAGATTTCTGCGTGCATTCAAACACAGGGCCTCTGTTTATAAAAAATTAAAATAAAATAGGAGAGAAGGGTGTGTGGTGTGATTATAAACTGATTATATTTGTGTTAAGATTTCATTTTAAAATGAATTGTGTGGTCTTGTTTCAGATATGGTGGTGACCAGATGCAGACGACATGAATCAAAGCATCTCAAGAACACTTTTTCAGGGGGTGGGGGAAAGCATGTTATCTTTTTTTTTTTTACGTCATTTCCTCTGTGACTGTCCCAGGCCAGAGCTTGCATTGTGGCCAGACTTTCCCAGATGCATTCTTTGCCATTTACAGCCAGCCTTCTGTTCTTTTTTTTATCTTTTTTTTTTTTTTTTTTTTTTTTTTTTTTTACCAGAAAAATCTCCTCGACCAGAATCGAACTTGGGTCGTCAAATTGCCAGTGCAATGTTCTGATCACTAGGCTATCTGTCAGAACAATAATGGAATAAGCACTCTTGTGGTTTTTTACATCCAGTGCCTGTGTGTATGCAGTTTTGTAAATGTCATCTGTTCCCACCGGCACACAATGGCCTACTCTTACGAAAAGCGGAAGAGGATTTAACGTTGTGCGCAAGATGTTATGGGTACGTTCGCACATGGGGCCTCGGTTTATAGTCTATCAGAAAGATTTTTGCAGGGAGTGGAGTCAGCACTGAAGTACTGATGTTGTGTGTAGATATCATTCCCTGAAGTTGGAATAAGCTGCTTTAAATGGTGTGTGGGGGGGGGGGGGGGGGGGGTAAAACAGTTGTGTAGGTACAAGTATCACAATTGGTAAACCTCTGAGCTCTAGCCAAGGAATAAAAAATATTCAAATTATGCATATAGTTACACTCAAAAAAATCAAACAGTGGTTCATACAGTAGTAAATGTTGTTTCATCCGAGGAAGAAATAAGGTTTTGCATGGAATAATCAGCACACTAAAGACTTGAAAACATAAAAAAATGTTGATATTGAGGTGGAGCATTAGGGACTAGAAAAGGGAGTTAAGGGGATGGGAGAAGGAAGAGGTTGGAAGGGGGGGGGGGGTAGGGGGGGGGGAACAGGAGGCGAGAGTGAAGAAATTTCTATATCAGAAGGGGGGGGGGGGGGGGGGGGTGAGCCAGGAGGTGGCTTGTTTTGCTACATCATTACTCTTGACATGTGTTTTACACATGTTCTATTCCATGGTGATGTGTTTATACATGTTGTATTCAGTGTGTTCCAGTGTGGTTTGTGGAGATTGCTGAGTTCTTTGGATGATGGCAGTTGGGACTCTGGCATAAGTAAGTGATCTGTGTGTGTGTGTGCATTTATTTATTTATTTTTATTATTTTAATTCGAGGAAATCTTTTTTTTTTTAATAACATCTTTAGACAGCCACCTTCAACCACACACACACACACACACACACCACACACACCACACACACACACACACCTGTTGTATTGTGACTGGTGTTGGTCACTGATGCCAGCTGCTTACTATTGTGTCTTTGTTAGGGAAAAGTGTCGTAGTTGACCAAGTGTCCTAGGAATCTGGTTTTCTGATATGTGTCTCGAAAGGTTAAAATCCTTGTATCAAATAACATTTTGAGCCAAATTGTTGTGAGCCATTTGTATCTTCCTCAGCTTCTCTACATGTGCACACAGTAGCTGATGTGATATGTATGAAGAAATCTCATGTTGCGGTCCTAGGGATAGATATTTACACATGCGCAGCAGTGTTTGTACATGATTTGAAAAGGTGGCACTGAAGAGGGAAGCATATGATGATGTGAGTTGTTCTACGACTATGTATTTGTTTTCAAATTTGATCTGTGAAATTTATCCAGTGATTTTCTATAGCTTTGTACTGAAAATGAAACTCAAGTGTAAACATGCCTGTTGAAGCTACTTGGTGATGATATTTGATTGATGATACTGTGTTATGTGGTAACTGACGTGTGCAAATGGTTGTACCGTGTCATGTGGTAACTGACATGCGCAAACGGTTGTACCGTGTGCAGATGGTGATCACGATGAAGGAGGCAGCATCACAAGACAGTGTTACGCCCAGACAGGAGAGGCTTTGCAAGAGCACTGAGCAAGTCATCATTGAAGTTGGAGGTTGTGGGTGGAAATATGACTATTTTGGATGGCTTTTAGTTTCAGCAGCAGGTGTGTGCAATGAAGTAGTATTTTGGATGATAGTAGTTTCAGTGGCATGGGGTAGTGGTAATTTAAAAAAAAAATGTAACAGTGCCCCATAACCTTTGTGGTCGTAGGGGTAGCAAGGCATCAGAGACCTCAGCTTCTGTAGGAGCCAGCATATTGAGGGCGGCGCCCATCTCTTGTCCTCACTGCTTTACCTTCCCTGTCACCACTGAGAAATAATAGATAGTATTTCACATGGCTGTAGTTTGACCACTAGGAATAATAAATAATATTTCACAAGGCTGTAATGTCACTGTAGAGGGTCCTACACGGGAATTATCTAAGTCGCCACTCTAATTCCCGTTCCGTCTGATTCGGTACCGGAAATCTTAGAATTTTAGATAATTCCTGGTTTCTTTTAGTAACCTAAAGAAGAGTAGGGCTCAGCTACTTATGGGCCGGGGGAGTGATAAAAGGGGGGATAGTAAGAGGATAGTAGAAAAATAGAGGGAAAAGGAAATATAGAAGAGGTAGGAAAGTAGGTGAAGTGAAATTAACTAACCTCAACTCACTCAGCAGCCACACTGAACACACTGAAACGTGGACGAATAACACCATTCATTCAATGTGACTCCAGACCGAGCAAATTGGGTTTATAACTATATTCCACAACACAACCTACAACACTACCACATTACACAAAACACCAATGACTAACTGTACTACAAGTACAATTAAGAAAAAACAAAGTATAATCTGTCCTAGTTTTTCATACATCAAAAAATCAATGGCTCAATCTTAGTTTAGGCACAGATGGAAGGAGTGGGGATGGGATGATGGTGTGAGGAGAAGGTGACAGAAAAAGCCGACGATGTTCCTGTAATCAAAAGAACATACAATGTAAAAAAACATCACCACAAAAACAATCCATCACTGAGCTTGTTTACAACTCTCATGAGAATTAAATATCTTCAAAACAATCTAACATCACCTCTAAAATTATTACATAATTTTAGTAGTTAGTATTACACACTTTTCATTTACTTTAGGACAGATGATGGTCCATCTATGAAACTGTGCAAGCATCCCAACATATCTCGTTTACTTTAGGACAGATGATGGGTCATCCTAAAAACTGTGCCAACATTATTAAGAAGGACTGATTTATTTTAAATAAATGTCCACAATGACATTCCAATGCCATTACACCTGTTTTAGAATTACTACATGATTTATTATAAATAAATCACCATTCTTAATGATAACAATCATTTCAAAAATCAAGTAGGCCTTCACACCATAACATACATCTGTAGTGTAAAGTCATACTAGAATATTTCCAGCATTAATAATAGCTGAACAATATTCTACCAAAAATTAAAACATACAACAAAAAACCATGACTGTGTTAACATTTACGTGCTTTGTTTAAAACAACCACTAGGTCTCACTGTTAGTTCACAGGCTAAAAGCCTCTCAAATTAAATTAATGCCCCCACTAATATTTCAACTGTTTGAATTTTTCTAAATGATATATCACAAATACGTCAGAATTCGTAGTGATAAAATCATTACAAAAATTAAGTGTCCTTCACACCCATACATCTTGTGTGTAAAGTCATACTAGAATATTTCCAGCATTTTAATAGCTGAACAATATCCTACCAAACATTAAACTTGCAACAAAGACATGATCGCGCCAAAAATTTAACCCACGCTTCCTTTGTTCGAAGCGATCACGTACGTACGAAGTTACGTTCACTGTTAATTCATAGGTTGAAAGCCTGTGAAAATTAAATCAAACATATAAATTTTTTGAACCTTCCAGAACTATTCTGAATTAAGCTAAAATTGGCTTAAACAGATAGTTTGATCAAAAACGAAGTTAATAAGATAGAATCACCTTAATGGGGAACATCTAGACTCAGGAGCGAGTCTCTGTCACGCGTCTTTCCTCACTGGCCCCCAGGCAGGAAGTGAGGTTTAAAAAACAGAAATATCCCGATAGGCACTCTTTTTTTAAGGGGCGATCACTCAACTCTACAAGGGAGTTACTGAACTTAGCGCTTAGTAACACACCCAAACAAAAAATACGTTTTTGTGAGGGGGGTTACATCACCACTGAGAAGTAATAAATATTTCACATGACTGTATTGTCACCACTGCAAAATGATAAATAATATTTCACAACGCTGTATTTTTCACCACTGAGAAATAATAAATAATATTTCACATGACTGTATTGTCACCATTCGAATTGATAATATTTCACAAGGCTGTAGTTTCACCACTGAGAAATAATAAATATTTCACAAGGCTGTAGTGTAACACTGGGGAATAATAAATATTTCACAAGGCTGTAGTTTCACCACTGAGAAATAGTAAATATTTCACAAGGCTGTAGTTTGAGCACTGTGGAGTATTTCAGTGTCAATTGTCTGTGGCTTGTCTCTGAAAGTAATACTGAAGGGTAGGCATGCCTGTTTTCAGCACTGGGGATTTTTTTTTTTAGGGGGGGAGTAAATTAGTTATGGGGGTTTTTTTGGGTGGGGTGGGGGAGGGATTGCTTGAGTTTCTGTGGCAGTTGTGTATAAATGACATAGTATTATGGAGGGCTATAGTTTTAGAATGATCAAGATAAAAATGCTTAAGTCATTGCATGAAGGGTAATACAATACTGACACACACAGGATTGATAGAATTTATAATCTCAAAATGACAAAAGAATTTGGGGGTTGGGGGAGGGGGGGGGGGATTACTGAAGTAGTATATAGGAGAGCTTAAGTTAAAGGTTAGGGCTGTAGTTTCAGATTGTAAGGGGGGGGGGGGGGGGAGACTATTAATGAAGTGGGGTGCTTAAGTACAACTCCTTTGCAATCATCCAGGCATATACATCTCCATGAATTCGCGGAAATCTGCGAATAAGAAAAAAAAAACACGAAAAAGAACGAAATCCACGGAAATCCAGTCAAGTTATAGTGTGAAAAAATCCGCACAAAATAAAAAAAAGAAGAAAAAGAACGAAACCCATGGAAAACCAGTCAAGGGATAGGATGTAATGCTTCCATGCCCCAAATACTTCCCTTCTCTTCTTTACATCGCCAGTCTAGTAGGTGTTTTGTGACAGAGGGTGTCCTGCAGCTGTAAGCTAAGGGAGGAAGGGGTGAAGAGGGAGGGTAGGACGGGGGGGGGCGTGGGGGGCTTTCACTGGCTGCTCCACTCAGTGGGGTATGGGGTCAAGAGAGCAATGTTTACATAACAATGGCAGGCTGATCGGCCTTTCTCTTTCACGAAGGCCACTGGCCCTCTCTCTCTCTCTCTCTCTCTTCTCCTCTCTCTCTCTCTCTTCTCTCTCTCTCTCTCTCTCTCCTCTCCTTCCTTCTCTTCTCCTCTCTCTTCCTCTCTCTCTATCTCTTCTCTCTGTCTCTCCACCTGGCCCTCTGTCCTTTCTCTGTCTTCAAATCTGCATTAGTGCACTTTTGGTCTATTAGAAATGTACTTTTTGCTATGTCATGTGATTACTTAGGTATGAACTTCATATGGATTAAGAAATGACGAAAAAGCTCATACTTGGAGAGATTATTTAGGCAGAAAGTGTTCAGTTGAAAACTGAAATTGTTCAAGGAGAAGCCTTCAAACAGGCAGAAATTGCTTGAAAAACCCTCAGCTCCAGGGGGCCTTGCCCCCTGACCCCACAAGGGCTCTGCACCTTGACCCCACCAGGGGGCATGCCCCTGGACACCCCACTACATTTCGGGAAAAGTGCTTTTCCTCCAGTACCATCTGTCATCACTCCCTCTGCCTTCCTCAAGTCTCCTGCAAAAATTAGTCCCTCCCTCTCATCTGTCTGTGGCTCCATCCCTGAAACGCGGAACCTCAAACCCGCACCCTCCCCCCTAAACCTTCCCCCCCCCCCCCCCCCCCCCCCCCCCCCCCCCCCCCCCCCCCCCTCCCCCCCCCCCCCCCCCCCCCCCCCCCCCCCCCCCCCCCCCCCCCCCCCCCCCCCCCCCCCCCCCTTCTCCTTCCCCCACTTCCTGACACTCCCGCCACATAATGGTCCATTGTACCCACCCCCACACTTTTTAGCATATTGACATTCTAAATCTGCACACAAAAGATTTTGTAAAGGCTATTCAATTACAACGATTGAAACGGACAATTCTCATAAAAAGTTCATTACAAACTTGAATATGCACTGTGGGATGTGGCAAAATGAAAATTGACTTTAGCATCGTAACAGAAGGTCAAGAGGGCTGTATTTAAAAACTTTTAAAGAAAACAAAAGAAAATTACACTTGACATTCAGTAAAAGGCAATGCCTATAGTTTTATATCAATCTTAATCTTACAATCATGATCCGACCCCCATCTGCCAAAAATGCTCCTATTGCAAAAGTTCGTTTGGTGCAAAGCGACTTATTTTGTGGGGGAGTGTCACATTTAACAGCATCCAAAATAACCATCATTTACCCCTCCCCCTCCTACACACTGTCAAATCATTCCTATGCTGACATTCTCTCTCTGTCTCCCCCTCCCCCCCCCCCCCCCCCCCCTCCTCTCTCTCTCTCTCTCTCTCTCTCTCTCTCTCTCTCTCTCTCTCTCTCTCTCTGTGTTTCTGTCTCTCTCTGCCCCTCTCTCTCTCTCTCTTTTCAGTGCTGATTTAAAGCCATCTAAAATACTGCATCCTAGGTAATACCACTTGTGAAATTAAAAAAACACACCCCAAAATGACTTCAACCCTCACCTATCCCCCCCCTTTGCAGCAGCTTTTACAAAAAGATATTTACTCATTTGTGATTCTATCACATCGTAGCTGATGACAGGAAATTCTGAAAATCTGATTTCCAAAAAAAAACCACACAAAAAAGATGTTTACTGCAGCCCTACTCAACCCTTGTTTCAAAAATGGATGGAGAATGTTCATTTCTAAATTGGCTGCGGAGGGGGAGGGGAGGGGGTTCATGCATGCCCGTGTTTTTGGCTTCTTTTATTTGTGTGTGCGTGTGTGTGTGTGTGTGTGTGCGCGCGCGCTTTGATCTGTGTGCTGTATGTTTATCCAGTGATTTACCTTGACTGAACAATCACTACCTTCTACAGCAGCACAGTCGTAAAAACATGGCTGCACTTCTTCTCTTCACACTTGTTGAAATGTAATTTGAAATACTACGCCATACCCAGCTCTCTTACCAAAATGCAACCGTCATAATGCACCCATCTCCATATGTAAAATAAGGCAATCTAAAAAGGTGACCGCAATAAGAAACCCACCTCTGCTTGTAAAATAAAGTGATGCAAAATATGGAAAAAAAAGCCTTCATCACGTGTGAAACAAAACTGTCCAAGATGCATTGTGGTGAGCTCCCCTGAAGATGCAAAATAAAGCCATTTAAAATGACCATCTTGAATCCCACCTGAACATGGGAGACTGTCTTTTAAAATACTATTGTTGTAATAAACCACCGCCACATGTGAAATAAGCCATCTTTAATATAAAAAAATAAATAAATAAATAAGATAAATAAAAAAAAAGTAGTAGTAAACTTTCATTTATGAAATAAAATCATCAAAAATAAAACCATCATAATAAACATAGCCACATATTGGCTATCTTTAAAAATATTAATCAATGATAAACCCACCACATGAAATGAAGCCACCTAAAGAAACACATTTCCACTTATGAAATAAACCGAAAAAACGATCATCAATAATGAACCTTGTAAAATAAAGCTGTTTAAAAAAAACACATCAATAATGAACCTTTGTAACTATAAAATAAAGCCCTCTTAAAAAAACCCACCATCAATGATAAACTTTATAACCTTGTATAAAATAAAAGCCGTCTTAAAAAACAAAAACACCACCAATAACAAACCCACCTCCACATATAAAGCCATCTTTAAAAAAAAAAAAAAGATCAATAAAAACTTATATGCATACAAAATAAAGAAAGCCATGTCAAATGACCATCATAATCAACCCCCCCCCCTCCACATGTGAAACAAAGGAATTACATAATTATCCAACTGTTGCATTAAATCCCATAACCATTATGTGAAACAGCCACCCACTATACACTGAATGTTATAAACCTACCTTCACAACTGAGATGAACCTCGTAACCACAGTGAATTAAAAAGAACTGTGAAATGAAACTTGGCAGACATAAACCACATAACCACATGTGAAATAAAAAATGAAATCAAAATGAAACCAAAATGAAAATGTTGACATAAAACCTTGTAACCACAAGTGAAATAAAAACGAAATGAAACTGGTCGACATGAAACCTTGTACCCATATGTGAAATACAACTAAAATGAAACTGAAATAAAACCAAAATGAAACGTGTGAAATAAAACCAAAATGAAAGGTCAAATAAAACTTAAATGAAACTTGTCGACATTAAACTTTGTAACCACATGTGAAATACAACTAAGATGAAACATGTGAAATGAAACGTGAAATAAAACCAAGATGAAACTTGTCGACATTAAATCTCCTAACCACATGTGGAATAAAACCAAAATGAAAATGTTGACAAAAAAAACACCTCCAACATGTAAAATGAACCCCACAACCAAGAGAAATAAGACAAAGTACAACTGTCATGATAAACCCACCTTCAAAGGTAGAACAAAGCCATCCAAACTACACCCATGTAATAATAAACCCACCACTAATGTAAAAGCCAACAAAAATGCAGCTGTTGTAATCGGCCATACAACCATCATTATAAACCCACACCCACACGTGAAACAAGCCATCTTGTGTATAACTGTTGTTAATAAATCCATGTGAAAGGAAGCCATCCAATACAAACGTGATGATGAAACCCACAGGGTCTGGGTTAGTGTTGTAATTCGAGCATTACACTCGGAAGTTTGACAGTCCGGGTTCAAGCTATCACTGAGATGGGAGGATTTTCCTCCTGAGTTTATCAGTACCAACTCCACTTCCCAATAGTCCTTCAGATGAGACTGTACATTTGTATGTACACACACATCTTGTACTCGCATGTAAAACCATTCTGCCTTTCAGAAAAGCAGGCCATGGATGATGAAAGTGTAAACGCTGGTGTCCTGTTTAGACATCATCCCTGAAGTCGGAATGTGGCTACCTTACTGGTGGACGAAACCAATCACAAACACAAACATCTCGCCATGGGCGAATTTGAAGTCTAGCTGAGGAACATACTTTTTACAATGGGTAAAAAATAATAATGTTAATAAATCGCACAATCGCAAGTAAAATAAAGCTCGCTTCCAAATGTGAGAATTGATCCATCCAAAATAATACAACTTATAAACAATTGTCGCAATAAACTCGCGTTGTGCAAATATTATAATTAGCAAAAATGTAATCCATCTCCACATCAAAAACAAAAAAAAGCCAGTAAAGTGAACGCTTTATGACATGAAATAAAGCATTCTAACATTCCACAGGCATAATAGATCCACTTGCGAAATCTTTTCTTCAGATGAGACCATAAACCATCATCCTATATGTGAACACATGCAGAGCATCTTGGCATATAAACCTATTCCACCTTTCGGAAGAGTAGGCTATAATGTGCTTGTGGAAACTGAAAAAAAGAAAATAATAAAAACCGTAGGAAACCTTGGTGCACCAAGGGGCTGAATGTAAAGAAAGGTTCGATACTATCATAACAATTAAAATAATAATAAAACCATCCAGCATGCAAATATAATAAACCCACCACCACATGCGAAATGAAGCCATCTATATTCTGTCGTAATATACCTACCTCCATATAGGCCTAACTACCTCCACGTGTAAAATAGTGCCATCGAAACTGATCTACACATTGAAAAAACCCCATCTACAATGCAGTTGTCAAAGGCCACATGATGATAAACCCACTTCCACATGTAACATATAGCCATCTAAAATATAACCACTAAACAAACAAAACAACCACAAATATATAGACTCTATATACATGTATATATAACCACCTACACATGTGAAATGAAACCATCTATATATCTAAAATATTTTATATAACCACAGTAATAACCCCCCTACACGTGGGAAATAAAGCCATTAAAATATAACTACCATAATAAATCCACATCCACGTGTGAAATGAAACCATCTAAATTGCAACCACTATAATAAACCTACCTCAACTTGTTAAATAAAGCCATCGAAAATATAACCACTGTAACAAACTCGGGACTCGCCTCGTCAAATAAATCCACTTCAAGTATAATCGTAACTATTTGTGCAGACCTGCCTACCCGTACAATTTTATCGTATTTTTACGATTTTTTAAAACCCTAAATACGAAAATATGATTTTCCTGATAAAAATACGATTTTGACAACCACACGCACACACAAAAAAATTAATAAACCACGGCAAACGGTACAAAGGATATAACTCTTCTATAACAGTATTTAGTTTCCTTGTCCGCGCTTACTTCCCTTGTCTGCGTTATCCGAGATCGTTAGTCAAGATCGTTTAGTGACGCCCCCCCCCCCTCTCTCTCTCTCTCTCTCTCTGAAATACCAATTGAAGAGGGCAAGTTTTCTGAAAACACACACTTCTTCATATATAATAAGCATAGTGCTGCCAGTGAATCAAAGCCCCAATTGGAACCGTCAAATAAATAATGTTTAGAATACATCGAGACCAAGAAAGATTGGGAATGCTATTTTTGCTATCAAAATACTATTTTTGGTCTGCCCAAATACTATTTTTCATTTGCTGGGGTAGGCAGGTCTGCTTGTGAAAGAAATACAACCACCATAATAAACCCACCTAGTACCTCCATGTGTGAAATGAAACCATCTAAAACATAACCACTGTAATAAACACACCTCTACATGTAAGATGAAGCCATCGAAAATACGTCATAATAGACCCACATCTACATGTAAATAAACCCATCGAAAATATAACCACCGTAACAAACCCACCTCCACATGTGAAATAATGCTATCTAAAATACATTCTAACAAAGCCACTTCCACATGTCAAATAACCCTATCGAAAATACGTTTTAATAAACCCACCTCAATTCCATTATCCTGATATAATTAAATAAACCAATAAAAATAAAACCATCTATAATACGCCATAATAAAACAACTTAATCTGAAATACAGCCATCTGGAGTACACCTGTACTGCACTAATCTGTCCCCACAGATGATGTAAAGTCATCTAAAGTATAATTGTTCCCCGAACAAATGAACGAAAGCCATCCAAAATACAATGGTCATAATAAACGTATACCCTCACGTGAAATGAAAAATGTACAAAATACAACTGTCCTAAAAAACCCACCCCACATAACATGTGAAACGAACCCATCCAAAACACTTTACAGGTGAAATAAAGTTACCTTCCACTCCTACCTTTTCCTTGGCTAGAGTTCGAGGTTCATATGGTGAGATTTTTGTGTATAATGACCATTTTGCCCACCATAGGGTAGCTGCATTCCAACTGCGGGGAAGTACGCTATACTGGGTGTGTTTGTGTTTTTGTGAGGCAGACGTGAATTGGGCGATCTTTAACTACATATTTCATCTTCTGGGCAAGTATATACACAAAAGGGATCAAGGCACTAACGGGTCTGCTCTTGAAGTTGACCTGGGAGATCATAAAAATCCCCACCATTTAATTCAACAGAGTCTGTCGAGATTTGAACCCATGGGGGTTAAAGTTCAAAGGTCTTGACCATTCGGCAATAGCAGAATAAGCCAGCTAAGACATGCCATTACAATAAACTCACCTCTACATATGAAATAAGCCCTCTAAAATCCATCCAAAATAATTCATTGTTATAAACCTAGCTCTACATGTGGAACACATTAAAACCGGTTCCACTTTTCGGAAGAGTAGGCTATTGTGCTCTGGTGGGAACGGATGACAAAATTTACAAAACTGCATACACATGGGGACTACATGTAAAAATGAAGAAGCAAATGAGAGCTTATTCAATTGTCATGGAAATAAAAGATTAAACAAGTAAGTCCATGCTGCTGTTATAATAAACCCACCGTAACATGGAATAACCCCCTCCAAAATACAACCATAATAACAAAGCCACCTTACCCCCACGTGAAATACACCATCTAATACACCAAAAGATATTTAAAAAAGAAATCAACACAAACCCTGCCTCCCCATAAAAAACAAAACTCCCCAAAACGCAGTTTTTGTCATAACCCCAAATCCACATGAAGACGTACAACACCATAATGATTTAACATCATGTCAAATGCAATTATCTAATATAAATTCGTCATGACAAACCCACCTTCAGTGTGAAATACAGTGGGACCCCTTATAAGAAAGTCGTCTGGACCCGATTTTAGGTTTTCTTATAAGCGGGCTTTGTTTTAATTAAGGGGGTTTTCTTATATCTTAACATCTGAACACTATTTTGAATGTGCTTTCTTATAAGCGAGCAAAAGTGTAAATGAGTAAAATAATAGCTAATTGGACATTTCATAATGGTAAAACATAAAACACACCCTATCTACAATTACTCATCAAGTTTGTTGTTGTTGTTGTTGTTGTTGTTGTAGTTGTTGTTGTTGTTGTTGCTGCTGCTGCTGCTGCTGCTGCTGCTGCTGCTGGTGTGGTTGTTCTTAAATTGGTTCGTTCTGGTCACGTTCTGTCTACACAGAATGAGATTTTAAACTGTGGCCTTCTCCATGTTTTTGTTGAAATTCAGCAACAAGGGTATAATGTTCAAAATGTAAAGCAACTTAAAAACACACACACACACACACACACACACACACACACACACGCACGCACGCACGCACGCACGCACGCACGCACGCACGCACGCACGCACGCACGCACGCACGCACGCACGCACGCACGCACGCACGCACGCACGCACACACACACACACACACACACACACACACACACACACACAGAGGAATTTTGTGGATTCAACAACTTTTTATTTCTGTAATTATAAACGAAAAACCATGACTAAAATAAAGCAGAAACTTTTTTCAGAAAGAGAATATTAAGTGATCAATGCTTGACTGTCTGCTAAAGAACTCTGGTGTATCACCTAGATTCTATCACAGGAATAAAAATCGTTCAAAAAATCGCAAAGAAACCTTGAAAAGATTGAATAAAAACTTACTACCAGACACCTGACTGGTACTGGTATAGATAACAAGCTCAAAATAAGTTTTGATTGGGTGTTACTGAAAGCCTAGGAGGCAGGGAAACTATAAAAAAAAAAAAAAGAACCTGTCAACAGGATTCCGTAATTTATGAGTTTGCTTGAAGATAAAGTCACAAAAACCAACACAAGTAAATAAATGTATCCTCATTTACTGGAAACAAATGACACTTGAATGACAACGCCATATGCTCAACAAGATAAAATAAAAGAGGCTGTACTTTTTAGGCCACTTGTTCAAATTTTATGCATGTATTTGTTTTTACCACCAGTTTGACAAGAAAAACTTGGGGCGTTCACTGTGAGGATTCAAGCCACAGCAACAACACGTTGAAAGTGCTGGCACAAATTTTGAGATCTGAGGCTGGTTTTGCCTTTCCGATTCCAGCAATCAAAAAGGGGAAAGAAGGGGCCTAAAGGCACCTGCCCAAGCTGTTGCAAAAAAAATATATAGGCTGTGCGTGAGAGTCTATGTAATGCGAATGAATGAAAAAGAAACACAATACATCAATATGTATGATGACATACATCATCATCAACGTTATGATGTTGTATGTCGTGCATTGCACTCCATTTCTTTTGGTTTAATTTATTTAACTTTGTGTAGACTCGACGCACTAATAAAAAAATAAATAATAAATGTCGTCTCTGCAGTAGCTCAGCCTTGAAAAACCTGAAAATTCGCAATCTCATGCACCAACTGTACAAGCATTGGATTAAAAGTATCGCAATTCAACAGTCCAAGACCAGCATACCTTCTGGTCCCAGACACCAAGTCAAGAAGCCCTTCAAGTCTTTAGCACTGCTAAAGTATTTTTATTTTATCATCCCTTCTCCATACCTCAACAGAGATCCTAAGAAAGAAATACATACAGTAAAGATGTCCTGAACTCTGCAGGACTGTAGTAGTGCTGATGCCTTCATCCTAGTGTCCTTTGGTGACAAGGTCCATCACAGCCAGCCAGTGTCTGTTAACAGACATAAACATGTGTGTCACTAACATGGCACTGTCATTGTAAAAGCAGAGAGACAGAGATAGAGATAGAGATAGAGAGAGATAGATAGATAGATAGATAGAGACAGAGAGAGAGAGAGAGAGAGAGAGAGAGAGAGAGAGAGAGAGAGAGAGAGAGAGAGAGAGAGAGAGAGAGAGAGAGAGAGAGAGAGAGAGAGGAGGAGGAGAGAGAGAGAGAGAGAATGAATGAATGAATGAATGAATGAATGAATGAATGAATGATCTTTATTTTTCAAGGGTAACAGAGTAAGCATTTACATACTTTTTTTCATTCAGCCCTTGCCCTGATTAGAAAAAAAGAAGAAGAAGAAAAAGAACAACCCTACCAAGACAGGAGAAAAGTCAATAAGCAAAGATAAAGCAGAAAGCAACGACAAGAAGGAAAAACATCACCATCACCAAGATTTTAATTTAAAAAACAATTCTTTTATTGTAAAAAGGAGGTAAGCATACATTCAACAAATGCACAATTCCCATAAGGTACATTAATACTTGTTTAAGACAAAAGAGATAATAATAATGTACTCAGCAAACACACAATTTCTAACCACTGGAACAGTCATGTCAAGAGATACACTGGTTATAATAAAATCAAATAGATCAAGGTTGAGACGTGACAGCAGAGAAGAGAGCAGCCCGAACAAAAAAGATACATATCAAAACATGACGAATCTTTCTTACTTTAAAACAATATTATGAAGAAGAGGAGAGAAAACAAAAACAAAAAAAAGACCCAGCCCCCCAAAACAACAACAACAACAACAACAACAAAACAATACCCCCCCCCCCTCCCAGCTGGTCCAGAGAGAGAGAGAGAGAGAGAGAGAGAGAGAGAGAGAGAGAGAGAGGAGAGAGAGAGAGAGAGAGAGAGAGAGAGAGAGAGAGAGAGAGAGAGAGAGACAAGGCAAGGCAAGGCAAGGCAAGGCAAGGCAAGGCAAGGCAAGGCAAGACAAAGTCTTTTATTCGAGGATAATAGATAAGCACTCGTGTGCTTTTTTACATCCAGTCCCCGCCCTTTTCAGGGATAATATCAAAATAAAGATAACCTCTAACTACACAACAGCAATAATAATGATCCAAATACCAAGAGCAAGAAACAATACCAAATATCAAACAACAGGCAAGAAATTACACAGAGATACAATGATAAGGTAATGGTATAAAAAAAAAAAGGCACTCATTCAGAAACGAAAATAAAAAGTAAGAATCAATGATGATTTTGATTTGGAAGAAAGAAAAGAAAAAAATGGGGAAAAAACGCAGTTTTAAATAGATTTTTTGTGTGCAGTAATTAAAGAGCAAACATGAGAACATGATGAGGTAAATGACTGAAAACATCAATCCACCACCATCAACAAAATAAGTCATATGAAACATAACATTTTGATAAAAGGGGAGAGAAAAAACAAACAAACAAAAAAAAACCCCTCACACACACACACACACACACACACACACACACACACACACACACACACACACACACACACACACACACACACACACACACACACCACACACACACACACACACACACACACACACATTCACTCACTCACTCACTCACTCACTCACTCACTCACTCACTCACTCACTCAAGGTTCACCTGCATGTCATCAATATACTTCATTCACAATGGGAATCTATTGCTATGGGGCACATATTTTGGTCCATATATCTGCAGCAAGTATATCACCATCACCATCATTACTTTCATTATCTACGTCTTCATCATCAAACTCATTCTCTTCATCATCTGCACTATCATCCACCTCTTCAACCTATATAATTATCAACGTCACGATGATCATCTTCAGTGTCTCTACACAATAGTCACGATCACAATCCTCGTCTTCATCACTGTTTCCATCGTCATCTTTAGCTTCTTCGTCATAGTCTTCGTTACCACTATCACTTTCAACACCTACACCAACGTTACCATCATCACCTTTAGTAATCACATCATCATACCCATCATCACCCTCACCATTAGTGATCACATCATCATTACCATCATCATCATCATTAGAATTCACATCATCCTAACCAGCACCCCTTTCAGCAGTTCTACCATCTACATCCTCCTCCACAATCATCACCTTCAGCATTTACATCACCATCAACATCATCTTCAGCATTTACATCACCATCATCCTCACATCCACATAACCATCACCTTCAACATTTATATCACCATCACCATCATCCTCAGCCTTTACATCACAATTACCATCATCTTCAACATTTGCATCACCATGATCTTCAACATTTGCATCACCATCATCTTCAACATTTACATTACCAACATCTTCAGCATTTACATTACCAACATCTTTTTCCTCAACATTTACATCACCATCATCTTCAGCATTTACTTCCCCATCATCTTCAACATTTCCATCACCAGCATCATCATCTTCAACATTTACATCACCATCGCCATCTTCCTCAGCATTTACATCACCATTATCTTCACCATTTACATTACCATGATTTGTACATTTACATCACCATCACCTTCAACATTTACATCACCATCATCTTCAACATTTACATCACCATCATTTTCAGCATTTACATCACCATCATCATTAGCATTTACAACACCATCATCTTCAGCATTTACATCACCAGCACCATCATCTTCAACATTTACATCACCATCATCTTCAACATTTACATCACCGTCATCTTCAACATTTACATCACAATCACCATCATCTTCAACATTTACATCACCATAACAATCATCTACAGCATTTACATCAGCATCACCATCATCTTCAGTATTTACATCACCCTCATCTTCAGCATTTACATCACCCTCATCTTCAGCATTTACATCACCATCATCTTCAGCATTTACATCACCATCACTATCATCTTCAGCATTTACATCACCATCACTATCATCTTCAGCATTTACATCACCATCATCTCCAATATTTACATCACCATCATCTTCAACATTTATATTACCATGATTTTCAACATTTACATCACCATCATCTTTTGCATTTACATCACCATCATCTTCAGCATTTAACCCCCCATCATCATCAGCATTTACATCATCATCATGTTCAGCATTTACATCACCAGCACCATCCTCTTCAACATTTACATCACCACCATGTTCAGCATTTACATCACTATCACCATCATCTTCAGCATTTACATCACCATCACCCTCAACATTTACATCACCAGCAACTTCAGCATTTACATCATCATCACCATCACCTTCAGCATTTACATCACCATCACCTTCAGCATTTATATCACCATCACCATCATCTTCAGCATTTACATCACCATAACAATCATCTTCAGCATTTACATCACCATAACAATCATCTTCAGCATTTACATCACCATAACAATCATCTTCAGCATTTACATCACCATCATCTTTAACATTTACATCACCATCGTCTTCAACATTTACATCACCATCGTCTTCAACATTCACATTACCTTGATTTTCAACATTTACATCCCCGTCATCTTTTGCATTTACATCACCATCATATTCAGCATTTACTTCCCCATCATCGTCAGCATTTACATCACCATCATCTTCAGCATTTACATCACCATCATCGTCAGCATTTACATCACCATCATCTTCAGCATTTACGTCACCAGCACCGTCCTCTTCAACATTTACATTAGAGAGAGAGAGAGAGAGAGAGAGAGAGAGAGAGAGAGAGAGAGAGAGAGGGGGGGGGGGGGGGAGGAGAGAGAGAGAGAGAGAGAGAGAGAGAGAGAGAGAGAGAGAGAGAGAGAGAGAGAGAGAGAGAGAGGAGAGAGAGAGGGAGAGGAGAGAGAGAGAGAGTTTCCAACAGGATGAGGTGTGGTTTGTTTTTTATGGTGCATCAAGTGGAGTAGAAGGTGATTTTTGAAGGTTGTTAATGATTGATGCTGTTTAATTGAATCAGGAAGGGAGTTCCACATCATAGTAAACTAGATTTGAACAGGTCTATTCTTGGGATTGGGACACTTGGCTTTTCAGTATTTCTGGAATGATTCTTTGGGAACTTATCTTTTAAGGATGTGGGAACAGTTCCTGCCATTATCATGAACATCATGATTCCTTTGTTATATTTCAGTCTTTGGTGTAGGGGAAGAATATTTAACTCAGTATAATCCACCTCTAGCAAGGTTGTTTTCTTCAGACGGACCAGTTTAACAGCACATTTATACAGACTTAGTAATGGTTTCAAAGTGTTTGCACTGGCAGAATCCCACAGGGTTGAAACATAATCTATTGAGGATTGTATAAATCATATGCTTGAAAGAATAATTTCCTTGAATGAACGTCAAGAAAGTGTTTAATTTTAGTCAATTGGTATACCCTTTGGGACAAGTATTTGCATAGGTGAGATTCGTGGTAGAACCAGCTGAGATTTTCATGGATTGTTATTATATTCCTAGAACTTTGTGGTGAGAGATTTGTTCAATTGCTTCCTTTTTGATATAGATGGGAAGCAGTTCATGTGATAAATTTTGACGCTTTTGTCTGGTGGTGATAAGCATGCATTTTGTTTTTTTTGGGGTGTATAGACATGTGGTTCAGTTCTGTCCATTTGACAAGATCATCAGCGCTTTTTTGTAATATGGTTGCAAGAGAGTCAATGTCGTTATGACTTGTATGTATGGTTGTGTCATCAACAAATAGTTCACATTTAGAATTATGTATTTAGAGGAAGGTCATTTTTGTATAATGAAAAGAGAATCGGTCCTAGTATGTATGGATCCCTGAGGTACTCCATAATGAATGGGTTTCCATATGATCTTGTTTGGAAGATAGTAAGTCTTGGAAATATTTCTGTTTCTCTCAACGTTTTTGAGTTTATGGCATTTCTTAATTTTTTTTAACTCCTCATAATATATATTTTAAAAAAAGAAAATCTCTCAGGCAACACGCTTCCTGCAGTTCTTTTGTGAGCCTTGGGGGCATGTTTGATCCTAATGGTTTTTAGTGGAGCATGCTTGTTATAGATTTCAGTAAAAGTTTTTATCCAAAACTCAATGGCTAAGTCTGGATCTGTAATGTTTATTGTTTCCGAGAGCAAGGAGTTACTTAATTCTAGAAGGAAAAACTGTTCATTAAAGTTTGCAAAAGAACGGTATGTTAGAGAGAGAGAGAGAGAGAGAGAGAGAGAGAGAGAGAGAGAGAGAGAGAGAGAGAGAGAGAGAGAGAGAGAGAGAGAGAGAGAGAAGAGAGAGAGAGAGAGAGATGTATAAATTTGATCCCAAATGATCTCAATTCAGAACATGACAAAATTTACACACATCACACCTTCACAATCAGAATGGGGCTAATTTAATAGCTTATTTGAAAAAAAGAATAATTATCATTTTCAATTTGGCTGGCAAACACTCCTATACCCCAAATCTCACCATGTCATTGATGAACCTGGGACTGGAAGAAACCTTTTGCTAATACATAGTAAGGAAATGTAACTGACGAAAGTAAAAGGACACTTAAAAAAAAAAAAAAGCGTGGAATTTGAAACAGAAGCTTGTAAATGCGTAGTGTCCACGTCTTCCATTGTGATTGTAGCCCTGTGAAATTTTCAAATTCAATACAGTGGGACCGGCTTATAAGAAGCTCGCTTACAGTGAATCCCCTTTATAAGAAATTTTTTTTGTTCTGTCGAAGGTGTTATTTATTATGACTTAGGAAAGCTCTGATATAAGAATCTCGCTTATAAGAAACCCCTCTTATAAGAACGTCAATTTCTGGTCCCACCCAGGATGTTAGCTCGGATATAAGAAAGTCTAGTTGGTTTTGAGAACTTTACTTACAATAGGAGACCTTCTTCAGTCTGTTTCATGTAAGAACAGAACCTGACCAGAAAGAACCAATTTAAGAACAATAACCACAGCAGCAGCAGCAGCGACAACAACAAAACAAACTTGATGAGTAATTGTAGATAGGGTGTGTTTTATGTTTTTACCATTATGAAATGTCCAATTAGCTATCATTTTACTCATTTACACTTTTGCTCGCTTATAAGATAGCACATGCAAAATAGTGTTCATGTGCTGGGATATAAGAAAGCCTGCTTAAAACAAAGCCCCCTAATAAGAAAACCTAAGCTTATAAAAAAAACCTAAAATCGGTCGACTTTCTTATAAGCCGGTCCCACTGTATTTCACACCTGAAGGTGGGTTTGTTATGAGGAATTTATATAGGATAATTGTATTTGACATGTTGATGTTAAATCATTATGATGTTGTATGTCTTCATGTGGATTTGGGGTTATGACAAAAACTGCGTTTTGGGGAGTTTGTTTTTTATGCCAAGGCAGGGTTTGCCTTGTTTTCTTTTAAAAATATTTTCTGGTGTATTAGACGGGTCTATTTCATGTGGGGGTAAGGTGGCTTTGTCATGATGGTTGTGTTTTGGAGGGGTTTATTCCAGGTTAAGGTGGGTTTATTTTAACAGCAGCATGGATTTACTTGTTTAATCTTTTATTTCCATGACAATTGAATAAGCACCCATTTGGTTTTAAAATTGTTTATTTTTACACGTAGTCCCCATGTGCATGCAGTTTTGTAAATTTTGTCATCCCTTCCCACCAGAGTACAATGGCCTACTCTCGGGAAAAGTGGAACCGGTTTTAATATGTTTCACATGTAGAGCTAGCTTTATAACAATGATTTACTTTGGATGGATTTTAGAGGGCGTTATTTCATATGTAGAGGCGAGTTTATTGTAATGGCTGTCTTATTCTGCTATTGCCCAATGGTTAAGACCTTTGAACTTTAACCCCATGGGTTCAAATCTCGACAGTGTCTGTTGAATTAAATGGTGGGGATTTTTTATGATCTCCCAGGTCAACTTCAAGAGCAGACCTGCCAGTACCTTGATCCCCTTTGTGTATATACAGGCGCAGAAGATGAAATATGTACATTAAAGATCGCCCAATTCCCGTCTGCGTCACAAAAACACAAACACACCCAGTATAGCGTACATCCCCGAAGTTGGAATGCAGCTACCCTATGGTGGGCAAAATGGTCATTATACACCAAAATCTCACCATAGATGAACCTGGGAACTCTAGCCAAGGAACAGGTAGGAGTGGAAGGTGACTTTATTTCACCTGTGAAGTGTTTTGGATGGGTTTGTTTCACATGTTATGTGGAGGTGGGTTTATTACGACAGTTGTATTTTGTACATTTTACCGTTCACATGTGGGTGCACGTTTATTATGACCGTTGTATTTTGGGTGGCTTTGTTCATTTGTTGGGGGAACAATTATATTTTAGATGACTTTACATCATCTGTGGGGACAGATTAGTGCAGTACAGGTGTACTCCAGATGGCTTTATTTCAGATCAAGTTGTTTTATTATGGCGTATTTTATATAGTTTTATTTTTATTGGTTTATCTATTTATATCAGGATAATGGAATTGAGGTGGGTTTATTAAAACGTATTTTCGATAGCGTTATTTCACATGTGGAAGTGGCTTTATAATAATGTATTTTAGAAAGCATTATTTCACATGTGGAAGTGGGTTTATTACTGGTGGATATATATTCTAATGCTTTATTTCACATGTGGAGGTGGGTTTGTTAGGGTGGTTATATTTTCGATGGCTTTATTTACATGTAGTTGTGGGTCTGTTATGACGTATTTTCGATGGTTTCATTTTACATGTAGAGGTGTGTTTATTACAGTGGTTATGTTTTAGATGGTTTCATTTCACACCTGGAGGTACTAGGTGGGTTTATTATGGTGGTTATATTTATTTCACAAGCAGACCTGCCTACCCCAGCAAATGAAAAATAGTATTTGGACAGACCAAAAATAGTATTTTGATAGCAAAAATAGTATTCCCAATCTTTCTTGGTCTCATGTATTCTAAACATTCTTTGATGGTTCCAATTGGGGCTTTGATTCACTGGCAGCACTATGGTTTTATTATATATGAAGAAGTGTGTGTTTTCAGAAAACTTGCCCTCTTCAATTGGTATTTGAGAGAGAGAGAGAGGAGAGAGAGAGAGAGAGAGGGAGAGGAGAGAAGAGAAGAGAGAGGAGAGAGAGGAGAGAGAGAGAAGATAAAGTCTTCAGACTCCTAACATTTGCACTCTAACTCATGCAAGAGAGAGAGAGAGAGAGAGAGAGAGAGAGAGAGAGAGAGAGAGAGAGGGGGGGGGGGGCGTCTAGTGAGGACTGACGATCTTGACTAACGATCTCGGATAACGCAGACAAGGGAAGTAAGCGCGGACAAGAAAAGTAAATACTGATACGGAAGAGTTACTTCCCTTGAACCGTTTGGCGCGGTTTCATTTTTTTTGTTTGTTTGTGGTTTGTCAAAATCGTATTTTTATCAGGAAAATCATATTTTCGTATTTAAGATTGATTTAAAAAAAAAAAAACCGATGAAATTGTACGGGTGGGCAGGTCTGCACAAGTGGTGATGGTTTGTTATTGCATTGATTATACTTGAAGTGGATTTATTTGACGAGGTGAGCCCAGAGTTTATTATGGTGGTTCTATTTTCGATGGCTTTATTTCACAAGTTGAGGTAGGATTATTATAGTGGTTGAAATTTAGATGGTTTCATTTCAGACGTGGATGTGGATTTATTATGGTAGTTATATTTTAGATGGCTTTATTTCACACGTGTAGGTGGTTTATTACTGTGGTTATATTTTAGATTATATAGATGGTTTCATTTCACATGTGTAGGTGGTTATATACATGTGTATCTATATTTTTTTGTTTTGGTTCTTTTTTGTTTACAGTGGTTATATTTTACATGTGGAGGTGGGTTTATCATCATGTGGCCTTTGACAACTGCATTGTAGATGTGTTTTTTTTCAATGTGTAGATCAATTTCCATGGCACTATTTTACACATGGAGGTAGGTATATGGAGGTAGGTAGATTACAACAGAATATAGATGGCTTCATTTCACATGTGGTGGTGGGTTTATTACATTTGCATGCTGGATGGTTTTATTATTATTTTAATTATTACGATAGTACCAAACCTTTCTTTACATTCAGTCCCTATGTGCACTGAGATTTCATATGGTTTTTAGTCGTTTTTTTTTCAGTTTCCACAAGCATATAGCCTACTCTTCCGAAAGGTGGAACAGGTTTATGTGCCAAGATGCTCTACATGTGTTCACAAACAGGATGATGGTTTACGGTCTCATCTGAAGAACAGATTTCACAAGTCGATCTATTATGCCTGTTGAATGTTAGAATGCTTTATTTCAGGTCATAAAGCCTTCACTATACTGGCTTTTTTTGTATTTGACGTGGATGGATTAGTTTTGCTAATTTTCATTTTTGCACAATGCGAGTTGATTGCAACAATTGCGTGTTTATAATAGTTGTATTATTGTGGATGGATCAATTCTCACATTTGGAAGTGAGCTGCATTTCACTTGCGATTGTGGGATTTATTAACATTGTTTTTACCCATTGTAAAAAGTTTGTTCCTCAGCTAGACCTCAAATTCACCCATGGCGAGATGTTTGTGCTTGCCATTGGTTTCGTCCACCAGTAAGGTAGCCACATTCCGACTTCAGGGATGATGTCTAAACAGGACAACAGCGTTTACACTTTCATCATCCATTTTTGCAGCATGCAACGTCCTGCTTTTCTGAAAGGCAGAATGGGTTTACATGGGAGTGCAAGATACATACAAATGTACAGTCTCATCTGAAGGACTATTGGGAAGTGGAGTTGGTACTGATAAACTCCAGGGGAAAATCCTCCTATCTCAGTGATAGCTTGAACCCAGACTGTCAAACTTCGAGTGCAATACTCAAATTAAAACACTAACCCAGACCTTGTGGGTTTCATCATCACGTTTGTATTGGATGGCTTTCTTTCACATGGATTTATTAACAACAGTTATGCACAAGATGGCTTTGTTTCACACGTGGGTGTGGGTTTATAATTATGGTTGTATAGCCGATTACAGCGGTTGCATTTTTGATGGATTTATTTTACATTGGTGGTGGGTTTAATTATTACACAGGGTGTAGTTTGGATGGCTTTGTTCTACCTTGGTAAGGTGGGTTTATCAGGACAGTTGTACTTTGGCTTATTTCTCTTGGTTGTGGGTTCATTTCACATGTGGTGGTGGTTTTATGTCGACATTTTCATTTTGGTTTTATTTCACATGTGGTTATGAGGTTTAATGCCCACAAGTTTCATCTTGGTTTTATTTTACGTTTCATTTTGGTTTTATTTCGCATGTGGTTACAAGGTTTCATGTCGACAAGTTTCATTTCGGTTTTGTTTCACAATTTTTTTTCTCTCATTTGGTTATGTGGTTTAATGTCTACCAAGTTTCATTTTGGTTTTATTTCACATGTGGTTATGAGGTTTAATGTTGACAAGTTCCATTTCACGGTTTCATTTTGACAAGTTTCTTTTTATTTCACTGTGGTTACGAGGTTTATCTCAGTTGTGAAGGTAGGTTTATAACATTCAGTGTATAGTGGGTGGCCGTTTCACATGATGGTTATGGGATTTAATGCAACAGTTGGATAATTATGTAATTCCTTTGTTTCACATGTGGATGGGGGGGGGAATAGTCGATTATGATGGTCATCTGACATAGCATTATTATTTTGTATACGTGGAAGTGTTTATTGATTATTGTTTTTTTGTGTGTTTTTTATAAGACGGCTTTTATTTTATCCGAGGTTATAAAGTTTATCATTGATGGATTTTTTTTTAAAGATGGCTTTATTTCATAGTTACAAGATTCATTATTGACAATGGTTTTGTTTATAATAGCTTTATTTTACAAGGTTCATTATTGACGATTGTTTTTTTAGGTTTTATTTCATAAGTGGAGATGTGTTTCTTCAGGTGGCTTTATCATTTTTTCAAAGATAGCTAATACGTGGTTATGTTTATCACTGATTTACTTTTTTTTTTAAAGATAGCCAATATGTAGTTATGTTTATTATGATAGTTTTATTTTTGATGAATTTATTTCATATATGGAAGTTTACTATTAATGTTTTTTTTATTTGTTTATTAATTTTTTTTATATTAAAGATGGCTTATTTCACATGTGGCGGTGGTTTATTACAACAATAGTATTTTAAAAGACAGTCTCCCATGTTGAGGTGGGTTTCAAGACGGTCATTTTAGATGGCTCTATTTTGCATCTTTAGGGGAGCTCATCACAACTTATCTTGGACGGTTTTGTTTCACACATGATGAAGGCTTTTTTTTTCTTCATATTTTGCATCACTTTATTTTACAAGCAGAGGCGGGTTTCTTATTGCGGTCGCCTTTTTGGATCGCCTTATTTTACATATGGAGATGGGTGCATTATGATGGTTGCATTTTGGTAAGAGAGCTGGGTGTGGCGTAGTATTTCAAATTACATTTCAACAAGTGTGAAGAGAAGAAGTGCAGCCATGTTTTTACGACTGTGCTGCTGTAGAAGGTAGTGTTTGTTCAGTCACGGTAAATCACTGGATAAACATACAACACACAGATCAAAGCACACACACACACACACACACACACACACACACACACACAAATAAAAGAAGCCAAAAACACGGGTATGCACGAACCCCCTCCCCTCCCCCTCTGCAGCCAATTTAGAAATGAACATTCTCCATCCATTTTTGAAACAAGGTTTGGGGGAGAAGGGGGTGGGGTGGGGGGGGACTCTTGTAATAGGGCTGCAGTAAACATCTTTTTGTATAAGCTGCTGCAAAGGGGGTGGATAGGAGAGGGTTGTAGTCATTTTGGGTTGGTTTTTTTATTTCACAAGTGGTATTACCTAGGATGCAGTATTTTAGATGGGTTTAAATCAGCACTGAAAAGAGAGAGAGAGAGAGAGAGAGAGAGAGAAAGAGAGAGAGAGAGAGAGAGAGAGAGAATGGGGGGAGAGAGAGAGAGGTGGGGGGTGAAAATGCAGCAGAATATTTGGATGGCTTAAGTCCTGACAGTTGAATGTCGGCATAGGAATGCTTTGACAGTGTGTAGGAGGGAGAGGGGTAAATGATGGTTATTTTGGATGCTGTTAAATGTGACACTCCCCCACGAAAAAAGTCGCTTTGCACCAAACCAACTTTTGCAATAGGAGCATTTTAGGCAGGTGGGGGTCAGGATCATGATTTAAGATTTAGATTGATAATAAAACTAAAGGCATTGCCTTTTACTGAAATGTCAAGGCGTAATTTTCTTTCATTTCACTTTAAAACGCTTTTTAAAATACCCAAGCCCTCCTTCTGACCTTCTGTTACGATGCTAAACAGGTCCATTTCTCATTTTGCCACATCCCGCAGTGCATAATTTCAATTTGTGATAACTTTTTCATAGAATTGTCCGATTTTCAATCTGTTTGTTGTATTGAATAGCCTTTACAAAATCTTTGGATTTTTTAAAAAGATTTATTAAATGTCAATATCTAAAAATTTGACATATAGTGCAACGTGACTCATTATGTGGTGGAGTGTCAGAAATATGAGGCAAAAAAGATTGAAGGGGGGGGGGGGGGTAATGGTTATAATGCAGTAGCAGGTATGCTTACTTTCAAATTCCACTTTCAGGGATGAAGCCACTGACAATCAGAGGGAGGGACTAATTTTTTCAGGAGACTTGAGCAAGGCAGAGGGAGTGATGTGATTGCAAAGGAGCTGTACTAAAGCACCCACTTCATTATTAGTCTCCCTCCCCCCCCCCTTCACAATCTGAAACTTCAGCCCTAATCTTTAACTTAAGCTCTCCTATATACTACTTCAGTAATCCCCCCCCCCCCCCCCTCCCCACAACCCCCAAATTGTTTTCATCATTTTGAGATTATAAATTCTATCAATTCTGTGTGTGTCAGTATTGTAATTACCCTTCATGGGACGACTGGAGTATTTTTAACTTGATCATTCTAAAACTATAGCCCTCCATAATACTACATCATTTACACACAACTGCCACTGAAACTCCAGCAATCCCTCCCCCACCCCACCAAAATAAAATCCTAAACTAATTTACTCCCCCCCCCCCTTAAAAAAAAAAATCCCCAGTGCTGAAAACAGGCATGCCTACCCTTCAGTTTTACCTTCAGAGACAAGCCACAGGCAATTGACACTGAAATACTCCACAGTGCTCAAACTACAGCCTTGTGAAATATTTCCTATTTCTCAGTGGTGAAACTACAGCCTTGTGAAATATTTATTATTCACCAGTGTTACACTACAGCATTGTGAAATATTTATTATTTCTCAGTGGTGAAACTACAGCCTTGTGAAATATTTATTATTCACCAGTGTTACACTACAGCATTGTGAAATATTTATTATTTCTCAGTGGTGAAACTACAGCCTTGTGAAATATTTATTATTCACCAGTGTTACACTACAGCATTGTGAAATATTTCCTATTTCTCAGTGGTGAAACTACAGCCTTGTGAAATATTTATTATTCACCAGTGTTACACTACAGCATTGTGAAATATTTATTATTTCTCAGTGGTGAAACTACAGCCTTGTGAAATATTATTTATCATTTCGCAGTGGTGACAATACAGTCATGTGAAATATTTATTATTTCTCAGTGGTGACACTACAGCCTTGTGAAATATTATTTATTATTCCCTACTGGTCAAACTACAGCCATGTGAAATATTATCTATTATTTCTCAGTGGTGACAATACAGTCAGGTGAAATATTATTTATCATTCCCCAAAGCAGCATCGAGTGTGGTTAACAAATGGATGGGTGACTGTTTGTGTACCTTGGCTTCAGTACAGTCCCCAGTTCACACAGCTGTCAATGGGTAATTGCCCTCCTTAGGGTCAGGGAAGGTAAAGCAGCGAGGAGAGGAGATGGGCACCACCCTCCATATGCTGGCTCCTAGAGAAGCTGACGTCTCTGATGCCTTGCTCCCCTACGACCACATAGGTTATGGGGCACTCTTACCTTTTTAAAAAATACCACTACCCCATGCCACTGAAACGAGTACCATCCAAAATACTACTTCATTGCACATACCTGCTACTGAAACTAAAGCCATCCAAAATAGTCATATTTCCACCCACAACCCCCAACTTCAATGATGACTTGCTCAGTGCTCTTGCAAGCCTCTTCCTGTCTGGTTGTAACACTGTCTTGTGATGCTGCCTCCTTCATCGTGATCACCATCTGCACACAGTACAACCGTTTGTACACATCAGTTACCACATGACATGGTACAACCATTTGCACACGTCAGTTACCACATAACACAGTATCATCAGTGAAATATCATCACCAAGTAGCTTCACAGGCATGTTTACAGTTCAGTTTCATTTTCAGCTACAAAGCTATAGAAAATCACTGGATCAATTTTCACTGATCAAATTGAAAACAAATACATAGTCATAGAACAATTCGCATCATCATATGCTTCCCTCCTCAGTGCCATCTTTTCAAATCATGTACAAACACTGCTGCGCACGTGTATTATCTATCCCTAGGCTGCAACATGAGATTTCTTCATACATATCACATCAGCTACTGTATGCACACGTAGAGATGCTGAGGAAGATACAAAGCGCTCACAACAATTTGGCTCAAAATGTTATTTGATACAAGGATTTTAACCTTTCAAGAGAAAACCAGATTCCTAGGACACTTGGTCAACTACGACACTTTTCCCTAACAAAGACACAATAGTAAGCATGCTGGCATCAGTGACCAACACCAGTCACAATACAACAGTGTGTGTGTGTGTGTGTGTGTGTGTGTGTGTGTGTGTGTGTGTGTGTGTGTGTGTGTGTGTGTGTTGAAGGTGGCTGTCTAAAGATGTTATGAAAAAAAAAAAATTGCCCTCGAATTAAAATAATGAATAAATAAATAATGAATAAATGCACACACACACACAGATCACTTACTTACGCTTAAGTCCCAACTGCCGTCATCCAAAGAACTCAGCAATCTCCTCACACCACACTGGAACACACTGAATAGAACATGTATAAACACATCACATGGAATAGAACATGTGTAAA
Organism: Stramonita haemastoma; assembly: GCA_030674155.1. NCBI lineage: Eukaryota > Metazoa > Mollusca > Gastropoda > Neogastropoda > Muricidae > Stramonita > Stramonita haemastoma. The sequence goes on along the minus strand of CM060332.1, from coordinate 47,878,141 downwards.
ACACATGTCAACAGTAATGATTGTAGCACAACAGCCACCTCCTAACTTACAACCCCCCCCCCTCTTCTCCTATAGAATTTCTTCACTCTCCCCTCCTGTCCCCCCCCCCCCCCCCCCCCTCCTCTTCCTTCTCCCATCCCCTTAACTCCTTTTCTAGTCCCTAATGCTCCACCTCAATATCACCATTTTTTATGTTTTCAGGTCTTTAGTGCACCGATTATTCCATGCAAAACCTCATTTTCTTCCTCGGATGAAATTACATTTACTACTGTATGAACCACAGTTGATTTTTTGGAGTGTAACTAATAGCATATTTGAAATATTTTTATTTTGCTGTTATTCCTTGGCTACAGCTCAGAGGTTTACCGACTGTGATACTTTTACGTATGCGACTGTTTACCCCCCCCCCCCCCCCCCCCCCCCATTTAAAGCAGCTGTATTCCAACTTCAGAGAATGATGCACTCACACCCACACATGGTTGGATATGAAGCTCCAAAACAGCTCTGAAGTCTTTTCTATCATGGTGTGCCAGCCCTGGAAACATTAAAAAAAAAATTAACATAAACTCATTGTCTTTAACACTATCTGCAACTCCCCCCCCCCCCCCCCCCCCCCACTTAGTTGCTGCTTTGCAAGAGTCACTCTTTCAGTGCTCTAGAAATTACACTGTATTAATATTAATTCCTGAATATGTGCTTTAGAAAATCATCACAATTGTTATACTGCATTTCACTAGAATACTTGTCTTGGTCTTCCATGTGCTTTTATTTATAATTTGACAATAATTGTTGGTTTATTTTCTTAAACTGTTCTTGACATTTTTATTGATAAAATTTGAAATCTTTTAAAGCAATTATGACAGGTGGCTGGGGGCATGTGGTGAGGGAGAGGGAGGGGTGTTGAAGAAGGGGGGGAGGGGAGGAGGGAGGGGAGGGGAGAGAGAGAGAGAGAGAGAGAGAGAGAGAGAGAGAGAGAGAGAGAGAGAGAGGGGGAGCAAGAGGTATATTTGACACTAGGGTGACTTCTCTGTGTAGTTTACCCCAGAAATTTTTTCCCATCTGGATGTATGTTTTCTTAAAGACAAAATCACTATTTTCATTATGCACAGTATTGGAAGACTGTCATGATCATTTATGTCGTTTAAGTTATTACATTATTTTACATCTTATGTTATTCATAGATTGTCACTTTTTAGCAATCATGACAAGTGGTGGATAGTTAAAGTGAGGGGGACTTGGGAGAGAGGGAAGGGGGGGGTGGGTGGGGGAATGAAGAGAAAGAGATAGATCCAGCAGCACATGACCAGACCTCAGTGATGGCTTGCATTTTATGTAAACATGCGTGCGTGCGTGTGTGTTCAAATTCATTTAACGTCTTTTCACAAATTGTGATATTAGACGGGAAGGGGGGGGGGGGGGGGGGGGGAGTAGGTGGGTGTAATGAGTGTCAGAAAAAGGGGTGTGGTTGGCAATGTATGGGATAAAGAATTTCAGGGAGTCAATACTTGCTAAAAAAACAACAACAAAAACACAACCAAACAAAAAAACTTTTTGTCACTAACCTATTGAACATCAAAGCAAAAACGGGAAATGCAGTTCTGACAAACTCTAACAAAATCAGTAATTCCAATGAAAAATATAACTAAATAGTTACTTAATTTCACATAAGAAAACACAAAATACCCCTCCCAGAAAAAGAACGGGAATACCCAAAAATAACTGCGAAAAATCAGCTTACAATCAGCAACATCTCCTAGCCCTCGCCCCCAAAACCAAACAAAGATAAACAACAATAAGAATACAAATACCAGTACAGGGGGAAAAAAAAAAAAAAACAAAACAAAACAAAACAAAACAAAAAAAACACCCTTACAAACAAACAAGAAAACAAACCAAAAAAACCAACAACAACAAAAAACATCCGATTAGAGCATCTTTAGAGTCCAAATCAATCACAATAACGAACCAACTGGACTATGAATCAGCGATCTAAAAAAGTCATACATAAGTGACAGATTGTTAAAGATAGCTGATGGAGAATTTACCATCAAAACGGGAATATGCCCTTTTAAGCTGCTGCATGTTAGTACATGATCTACTGTTATATCATTACCGCATATGCAAAAAACATTTCCAACATATTTTGTCTTAAAGCAATTCAATTTCCATCTACAAGCTAAGGAAACAATCTGCTTTGAACAATATACATCACGTTCTCGTGTTTTTAACAAAAGACTCAAATTTACGTAGTTCTTTGTGAGCACCTAAACACCCGAGCCTCATTTCCTCGCACTGAAATAACTTTTCTTGTGATTTTATTACAATATGATAACACTCTTGAAGTGAAAATGGGAGTACTAAATGTGACACCTCCAATGAACCCTTTGCTCCTTTCTTTGCTAGGATGTCCACTTTTTCATTGTAGTAAAAACCACTGTGGGATGGAATCCAACAGAAGGTTAGTTCCGAGCCCTTTAAAGATAAAACATGAATTAAATGACAAATTTCAATAACGACTTCAGATCTAACTTTTGTTTGCAAGGAACTAATGGCATGAATTACAGATTTAGAATCTACACAAAACAGAATCTGAAAGATTATTTTAGGAAAACTAACGAGAAAATTTAGGGCCATCAATATTGCGATTAGTTCCGCTGAAAATATCGAGATATCTTTTCCAAGATGAAATTGGTTTTCAGTTTTTAGATCTGGTATAATATAAGCAGCACCAGCGTTATTGTTTAATACTGAGCCGTCTGTGAACACTTTTAAGTGATTGGGATAATTATCTTCCAAATGAATTTTGGCATGAGAAGACACTAAATTGATATTGTCTTTTTTTGCTAGATCAATATAATTGATGTCAAACTTTGCTCTGTTGAGTTCCCAGAATGGAACTGGGGGCACTACATCCCGCTGTGCTATATTACCTGTTGGATTCAACCCAGACTTTGTAAAAATATCTGAGTGTATGTTGTTCTCAATGTGGTATGTGATGATATAGATCTTGCTCTCTTTGGAAAATGGTTATCTGACTTAAGATTAATGACTGATTCCAAATCGTTTTGAACAGTCAGACTTCTTAATACAAATTTACTGCAAGCAACACTCCTATAATCTTCCAAAGGTAAAACCCCTGAGGCACTGTATGTTTTAAAACATGAAGCATGGATAGGTAGGCCAAGAGCAAGTTTATATGCCCTGCAGTCTACGCTTTGGAGTTTTTTCAAAAGATATTTTGGGGCACCAAAAAATACTTCCTGGGCAAAGGTTAATTTTGAACGAATTAGCGATGTTGAAAGATGCAACAAGGTGAAAATATCTTGGCCCAAGGCTGTTTACTGACAATTTTCAAAATGCTTAAGCTTTTTCTCGCTTTAGTTAAAATGTATTCAATATGTTTATGCCATGTTAATTTTGATGTTAGAAAAACTCCAAGGAATTTAACTACTTGTTTATATTGTAAAATTCCACCGTTTATTTTAAAACTAGGCATTTCAATTGGATTTCCTCCATTATTAAACAACATCATGTGAGTTTTATCTCTTGATAGTTGTAATCCATTTTCAGTCATATAATTAGCAATAGCATTTAAATCGTTTTGATACAACTTTTTAGCATAATTTATAGATCTAGCAGAAGTGTTCTTTTTCATCGCAACTTTCATCCATACACATATATCATCAGCATATTGAGCCAATTCTACATTTTTTGAAAGATTGTCTGGCAAGTCATGCATCAAAATATTAAATAACATGGGAGCAATAACTGAACCCTGTGGAATACCCATTTGTAATAATCTTATAGATGAATATGTAGTCCCTATTTTAGCCTGAATTTTTCTGTTTTCTAAGAAATTTTTGATAAAACTATACATCTGCCCTGACAGACCAATATTCTGGAGTTTAAACAGTAAACGTGAATGCCATACCTGGTCATAAGCCTTAGTTATGTCAAAAAATGTTGCTAATAGACATTTCCGCCTCGCAAACTGATACTTAACCTGAGTTGTCAGCTTTACTAAATGATCAATAGATGATCTGCCTTTTCTAAAACCTGCTTGATTCACAGGAATAATGTTTTTCTTTTCACAATGATATACAAGTCTGTTTAAAACGATTTTTTCTAACAGTTTACATACATGAGACGTAAGTGCTATGGGCCTGTAGCTATCCATATTTGTTATTGGTTTACCGTCTTTGTGCACAGGGACAATAATTGATTGTTTCCAAACAATGTGTGTGTGTGTGTGTGTGTGTGTGTGTGTGTGTGTGTGTGGTGTGTGTGTGTGTTGTGTGTGTGTTGAAGATGGTTGTCTAAAGATGTTATGAAAAAAAAAAGATTGTCCTTGAATTAAAATAATAAATAAATAAATAAATAAATGCAAAACACACACACACAGATCACTTACTTACGTCAGAGTCCCAACTGCCGTCATCCAAAGAACTCGGCAATCTCCACACACCACACTGGAACACACTGAACAGAACATGTATAAACACATCACATGGAACAGAACATATGTGTTGTGTGTGTGTGTGTGTGTGTGTGGTGTGTGTGTGTGTGCGTGCGTGCGTGCGTGCGTGCATGCATGCTCGTGTGTGTGTGTGTGTGTGTATTGTGTGTGTGTGTGTGTGCGCATGTGTGTGTGTGCGTATTTATTCATGGATGATTGCACTTGCGTAAATAATTTCAATATAAGCGCTTTGATTTGTTGCTTTACAGGATTCAGCGCTATATATATAAATTCCATACATTATTATCATTACTATCAGAATAATAAAGCCCTGTGTCTACCCACTCAATAGGCACAGTCACTATCAATGACCCAGAAGTGTAAACAAAGACAGTGCTCCCTGCTGCAGTTAAAACATCCCAAAACTCCTGGCACGCCGCCGCGGTAGTCGAGTGGTTAGGGCGTTGGACTCGTAATCTAAAGGTTGCGGGTTCAATCCCAGCTTTCGGCTATGGCGTTGTGCCCTTGGAAAAGGCACTTTACGGCTATTTTCCCACCCCACCCAGGTGTAAAAGGGGTACCAACCTTGTGTTGGGGGTTAACCCTGCGATAGACTGGCGTCCTATCCAGGGGGGAGTCTATGACTCTCAGTCGCTTAACGCCACAGAAACCGGGATAAGCACCGGCCTGATGAGCCTTTGGCTCGGGACAGACTTTAACTTTAACTTTAAACTCCTGGCACAGGGAGAGCAGAGGGTACTACACTACAAGGAGCGAGCTTCTACTGACAGACAGAAGCAGCAAGCTATGCTATCCTACAGAGGTATGGACAACAGACAGACTATAACAGTGGATCAGTAGTCTAAAGGTAACACGCCTGCCTAGAAAGTGAAAAAAGTCCGGGTCAGAAGTGTGCGGTGGTTTGATCCCCCGTTTGGGCCCAAAACCTTTCCCCCGTCCATTAGAATCTTAAGACCATGAGTGGTGGTCTGGGTGCTAGTCTTTTGGATAAGACAATAAACCAAGGTTCCGTGTGTTACACAAAATTAATTAATTCATGTAAAAGAACCCACGGCAACAAGAGAGTTGTCCCTGGCAAAATTCTGTAGGAAAAAGCCACTCAGGGAAACAAAAACAGTTGCAGACAGGAAAACAAAGAAAAATAATGGGTGGCACTGCTCCTGTGGCAATGTGCTTTCCCCAGGGAAAAAAACCTGCATTTCACACAGAGAAATATGTCGTGATTCAAAGTGGTGTAAAAATGTAAAAAATAAAAATAAAAAAAAGGGAAAAAAAAGAAGAAAAGAACAGAGGGCTGGCTGTAAATGGCAAAGAATGCATCTGGGAAAGTCTGGCCACAATGCAAGCTCTGGCCTGGGACAGTCACAGAGGAAATGACCTTAAAAAAAAAAAAAAAAAAAAAAGATTTCATGCTTTCCTTCCCCCCCTCCCTTGAAAAAACGTGTTCTTGTGATGCTTTGATTCATGTCGTCTGCATCTGGTCACCGCCATATCTGAAACAAGACCACACAATTCATGTTAAAGTGAAATCTTAACACAAATATAATCAGTTTATAATCACATCACACACCCTTCTCTCCTATTTTATTTTAATTTTATTTTATTTATTCTTTTATATTGAGGAGAATGGAATAAACATTCATATGCTTTTTTATATCCAGTCCCCGTGTGTATGCAGTTTTGTAAATGTCATCTGTTCTCACTGGCACACAATGGCCTACTCTTACGAAAAGCAGAACAGGATTTAACGTGTGCGCAAGAGTGGGGAGTGGTGTCAGCACTGATGTTAACTCCAGAGGAAAAATCCCCTTGACCAGGAATCGAACCTGGGTCGTCAAATTACGAGCGCAATGTTCTGACCACTAGGCTATATCCCGCTGTAGGCTGTTCCTCCACTCTGTATATTGCTAAACATCTCACCTGTTCACCTGTAACCAACATCAGTAGCCACTAATTTATGCCCCATCAGCTGTCCCCATCCCTTCCTGTCTTGCATTCTTCAGTAGATTCATCTTTCAGCAACTCTGTCCACTTGACTGTGTTCTCTACATAAGAAGAAGTCAGCAATCATCGTTGTTGTCTCTTGCCCTCCATCTTGCTCTGGGCCGTGGTGCAGTCTTCAATACATGGCAGCTCTGATGTCTCATGGCATGTCCAAACCATTTCCTTTACTTCATCTTCACCTGTCCCGTAGTCCTGTGGACCGTGGGGGCACCACTGAAGATTTTGAAACCAGCTTCCTCCACTCCCCACGGTCCTCCGCCCTCCATAGTAGGTCGTTCCACCCAAGGCCTGTTCCTTTATTTAGCCAAGCCTAAAAGTTCAGGTGCTTTTTTTTCCAGTTCTTCCAAAAATGCTTTGTTTGTTGGTCTTCAATGTAACGTCTATTCGCACTAAGTGATTTGTTTGTCTTTCAGTCCAGCTTATTCTTTGTAGTCTTCTGTACAACCACATCTGAGCACTTTTGACTGTTTTCTTCTGCAGCTGTAGAAGGCCACCCTTCACTGCCAAATAAGTGTTCACTTTTTATGACTTGTTCTTTATACCTCTCCAACTGCCCCCCCCCCCCCCCCCTCTGCCCTCCCCCCAACTTTGCGCACATTATCTACATCATCATGTGTAAACATATTCAAAGTCCAAAAATTTCTTCATGTTATAGTTCCTATTGTTAGTTAGTTGAGAAAGTTTTTTTTTCCTATTTATCATTGATTGGTTGTAGATTTTTGAAAAACATGTTTCTGATTTGTTCCCTTATAGTTCAACACCATACTTAAAGCTAAGCTCCCCCCCCCCCCAAGTTCTATGTACTTAGTCGCATAGGCTGTTGAATTGTAACACACACACACACACACACCACACTCACACACACTTACACAGCATCCTTACTGTGTAGAGAAGTAGTCACTCTGATTTTTTTCTCTACTTTTGTTTGTTTTTTATAGTCCCAGTGCACCAAGAAATTAACAGTATGGATTTTTCTAATTTTGTTTTCTTCATCTTATTTTGTTTTAAATATCCCTTTGCACCAAGAAACTGGTGCTACGGATTTTTCTCTTTCTTCTAATGCTTCAATTGTATCAACAACAACAACAAATTGGAAGTATGGGGTTTGTTCTCTGCTTTTTTTTTTGTTTATAGATTGGACTTTAATACCCTCATTGCATCAAGAATTGGACACTATGAACTGCTTTCTTTTGTTTGTTTTGTTATTAATACCCCTATTGCAGAAAGCAGACACGGATTTTTCTATTTATTTTTGTTTTCGCTTTTGCTTTGTTTTTAATACCCCTACTGCATCAAGAGAAGGACACTATGAATTGTTCCTTTCTTTTGTTTTTTGTAGGTTAATTTTTTTTTTTTTTTTAAATATTCCTATCGCAGAAAGCAGACACTTGATTTTTTCTCTTTGCATTTTTGCTTTGTTTTTTAATACCTCTACTGCATCAAAAAATGGATGTTATGGGGTTTTTTCTCTGTTCATTATCTTCCTTCTGCTTGATATTTTCCTGCTGCACAGCTGTCAGTTTCCCCCACTTTCAGCTGCTCTCAGTTGCTGTCCACTTCATTCCATCCCTGCCCAGCTGGTGCTAATTATAACAGGAACTGACCACACTTGGACTAGGCAAAAGGAAAGGGCACACCAAATTTTGCACTCTCAGAACTAAAGAAATTTAACTGATGACCACACTTGGACTAGGCAAAAGGAAAGGGCACACTAAATTTTGCACTCTCAGAACTCAGAAATTTGATTGATTTAGGCCTTTGCCCCAATCAAAAACAAGAACAGTGAAGA
>CM060332.1:47814871-47864871 GCA_030674155.1 Stramonita haemastoma | reverse complement strand
AAATCAATGATGATTTTGGGCATTACTTTCTGATAAACATGTCACATACATAAATATTCCCAATATGAATATCAAAACATTTGGAATTCAATACAATCCGTAATAGAAAAAAACATCAAAGCCAATAAGTTAAAAAAAAATCACACACACAAAAAATAAAATACGCTAGCCAAAAAACCCCACAAATTTCCCAACCAAATAAATAAATAAATCAAAAACAAACAGCCAACTCTTACACACATGTAAAGTTACACTGTCATATATTGCATAACTGACAACTCAGAAAAGTTATGCAAAATCTGCCTAAGCTTTGAGTAACAATCATGGACTTGACCAGTTTTTGGTCACTGATGTCATCAGCCTGACTTGCACAAATTTTCCTTCATACAGATTACACACATGCAGGCATGCACACGCACACACACACGCGCACACACACACAAAGAGGAGGAATTTAGTCACATCTCCTTTCACCTAGTCTACCTCCTATCCCCCCCCCCCCCCCCAAACAAAACACACACACAGAAATACACAAGAGGAGGCATTTAGTCACATCTCCTCTAACCTAGTCTACCCCCCCCCCCCCAAAAAAAAAAAAGAAAACACACACGCATGAGGAGGCATTTAGTCACATCTCCTCTCACCTAGTCAACCCCCCAAAACACACACACACACATGGAGGAATTCAGTCACATCTCCTCTAACCTAATCTACCCCCACCCCCACAAAACACAGACACAGACACAAGACATTAAATCAAGTCTCCTCTTTCCCCCTCCCCCACCTGACACACAGGCATTTTCCCCTCAATCTTTGATAGATTCCATGCATCCTCCCCCCCCCCTTTCTCTTTCTCTCTCAATAAAAAATGCTCAAACCATTTCTTTCAAACTATGATGCTCATACAGCACAAAGAAAAAAAAGAAAAGCAAACAACAAACACAATCCAAAAAAAAGAAAAAAAAATCCAAGTCAAAATCCACATTCATTTCCATCATTAAAAAAAAGGATGCATTTTGTCACATCTCTTTCCTATTGTACCTCTCCCCCCCAAAAAAACCCCCGAACACCCCCCCCCCCCCCCCAAAAAAAAAACAAAAAACAAAAAAACAAACACACACATGAGGTATTAAATCCCATCTCATATCACACCATTATCCCTGCCCTCACTTTTGTTCAATCTATTCTAAGATACTGAGCAAATAGGGTTCCTTTCATAATTTCCCAAAATACTCTCTCTCTCCTTCTCTTTCTCTCCTTCTAAAAAAGTATAAAAAAGAATTTTTTTTAAATGGTTTTCAAACAATCTCTTTTAAACTATGATGCTGATACAGCACAAAGAAGAAAAGCAAACAACAGGCATCATCCAAAAAAAAAAATCCACTCAAAATGCATAATCATTTCCACCATTAAATCAAAGATGGTTTTGGGCATCATTTTCTGACAAATATGTCACATATGTCCAGAATTTTCATAAATATCAAAGCATTTTCATATGAACACAATTGGTCTTGTAACAACCCCACAGCCAATAAATATCTTTTAAAAGTTCACACACACAAAAAGCACAAACTAAAAAACAAAATTCACAGCTAAATGATTAAAAACAAACAGCCAACTCCTACACACATAAAATTACAATGTTATTTATTGCATAACTGATGACTCAGGAAAGTTTTGTGAGCTGACTGATAGTTGTTTGCAAAAACAAGTTTTTAGTAATGTTCATGGACTTGACCAGGTTCTTGTCACTGATATCTGTCGGACTTGCAAAGATTTTCCATGTTGCCTATCATATACAATACATGCACGCACGCACACACACACACAAATGAGGAGGCATTTAGTAACATCTCCTCTTGCCTAGTCTAACCCCCCCCCCCCCCCCCCAAAAAAAAAAAAACCCCAACCAACCACACACACATGAGGAGGAATTAAGTCACATCTCCTCTCACCTAGTCTATCCCCCCCCCCCCCCCCCGTGAAAAAAAAGAAGAAACAACCAACCCCCCTAAAACAAACAAAAAACACACACACACAAACATCCCCCCCCCATACACACAAATAAGGAGGAATTTAGTCACATCTCCTCTCACCTAGTCTAACCCCCCCCCCCCCAAACAAAGCACACACACACACACACACACACACGCCCACATGCAGAAACACACACACACACACACGCAGAGGAATTTAGTCACATCTCCTCTTTCCTAGTCTACGCCCCCCCCCCCCCCCTTCCCCCATGAAAACACAAAAAACAAACACAAAAAACCCCTCACACACACACACACAACACACACAAAGTCACACACACAAGGCATTAAATCCCATCTCATATCACATTATTACCCCCCCCCCCCCCCCCCCCCAACCACACACACACCTTTGTTCAATCTAAGATACTGATCAGATAGCCTTCCTTTCATAAATTCCTAAAGCTCTTTCTAGCCAAAAATTCATAAAAGTATATCAAAAGATTTTAAAATAAATTTTCAAACCATCTCTTTAAAACTATGATGCTGATACAGCACAAAGAAGAAAAACAAACAACAGACATCATCAAAAGAAGAGAGAAAAACCCCCAGTGAAAATGCATATTTTCATTTCCAACATCAAATCAAAGACTCTTTTGGGCTTCACATTCTGACAAATGTGTCACATAATGTCAAGAATTTCCATAAATATCAAAACATTTTGATATCAACACAATGCGTATAACTCACACCAATCAATAATAATAATTTTTTAAAAAGTTTACACACAAAAAAAGAAAGTGCACTAACAAAACCACAAAAAAAAAGAAACAACAAAATTTCCTACGAAATAAATGATAGTTGTTTGCAAAAACAAGTTTTTAGTAATGTTTATGGACTTGACCAGGTTTTTGTCACTGATATCTGTTGGACTTGCACAAATTTTGCATGTTGCCCATCATACACTATACATGCACGCACACACAAATGAGGAGGTATTTAGTCACCTCTCCTCTTGCCTAGTCTACCCCCCCCCCCCCAAACAAAAACACACACACGCGCACGTACACACACATGAGGAGGAATTTAGTCACATCTCCTCTCATCTAGTCTACCCCCCCCCCCCCCCCCCCCCCCGAAAAAAAAAAGAAGAAAACAACCCCCCTAAAACAAACAAAAAAACAACACACACACACAACCCCCCCCCCCCCTTACAAATGAGGAGGCATTTAGTCACATCTCCTCTCACCTAGTCTAACCCCCCTCCACCCAACAAAGCACACACACCACGCACGCCACGCACACACACACGCACGCACGCACACACACACTCACACACACGAGGAGGCATTTAGTCACATCTCCTCTTTCCTAGTCTACACCCCCCCCCACCCCCGAAAAGAAACAAACAACCCAAAAAAAACAAACACACACACAAAAAACCTCACACACACGCAAAGTGACACACGCGAGGCATTAAATCCCATCTCTTATCACATTATTTACCCCCCCCCCCCCCAACACACACACACACCTTTGTTCAGTCTAAGATACTGATCAGACAGCCTTCCTTTCATAAATTCTTAGAATACTCTCCTCTTTCTAGCTAAAAAAAACACAAAAGTATATCAAACGATTTTTAAATAAGTTTTCAAACCATCTCTTTAAAACTATTATGCTGATACAGCACAAAGAAGAAAAACAAACAACAGACATCATCAAAAGAAGAGAAAAAAAACCCCAGTGAAAATGCATATTTTCATTTCCATCATCAAATGACTCTTTTGGGCATCACATTCTGACAAACATATCACATAATGTCAAGAATTTCCATAAATAACAAAACATTTTGATATCAACACAATGCGTATAACTAACTCACACCAATCAATAATAATATTTTAAAAAGTTCACACACAAAAAAAGAAAGTGCATTAACAAATCAAAAAAAAAGCCAACAAAATTTCCTACGAAATAAATGATAGTTGTTTGCAAAAACAAGTTTTTAGTAATGTTCATGGACTTGACCAGGTTTTTGTCACTGATATCTGTTGGACTTGCACAAATTTTCCATATTACCCATCATACACTATACATGCACACACACACACAAATGAGGAGGTATTTAGTCACATCTCCTCTTGTCTAGTCTAACCCCCCCCCCCCCCCCCCCCCCCAAACAAAACACACACATGCCCACGCACACACACACATGAGGAGGAATTTAGTCACATCTCCTCTCATCTAGTCTACCCCCCCCCCCCCCCCCCCTTGAAAAAAAAAAGAAGAAACAAACAAACCCCCCCCCCCCCCCCCCCCCACACAAATGAGGAGGCATTTAGTCACGTCTCCTCTCGCCTAGTCTACCCCCCCCCCCCCCCCCCAACAAAGCACACACACACACGCACGCACGCACACACACACATACACACACACACACACACACACATGAGGAGGCATTTAGTCATATCTCCTCTTTCCTAGTCTACGCCCCCCCACCCCCGAAAAGAAACAAACAACCCCAAAAAAACACACACACACAAAAAACCCCTCACCACACACACACACAAAGTGACACACGCGAGGCATTAAATCCCATCTCATATCACATTATTACCCCCCCCCCCCCTCCCCAACACACACACACACACACACCTTTGTTCAATCTAAGATACTGATCAGATAGCCTTCCTTTCATTAATTCCTAGAATACTCTCCTCTTTCTAGCCAAAAAATCACAAAAGTATATCAAAAGATTTTTAAATAAGTTTTCAAACCATCTCTTTAAAACTATGATGCTGATACAGCACAAAGAAGAAAAGCAAACAACAGACATCATCAAAAGAAAAGAAAAGAAAAAAAACAGTGAAAATGCATATTTTCATTTCCATCATCAAATCAAAAACTCTTTGGGCATAACATTCTGACAAATGTGTCACATAATGTCAAGAATTTCCATAAATATCAAAACATTTTGATATCAACACAATGCATATAACTAACTCACAGCCAATCAATAATAATAATTTTTTTAAAAGTTCACACACAAAAAAAGAAAATGCACTAACAACAAAAAAAAAAACCCCAACAAAATTTCCTACCAAAAAAAATCAAACAGACAACCAACTCATAGACACATAAAATTACAATGTCATATACTGCGTAATTGACAACTTGCAGAAGTTATGAAAGCTGACTGATGGTTGTCTGCAAAAACTGACTAAGCTTTGAGAAATGTTCAGGGACTTGACAGGTTTTGGGTCACTGATATCAGACTTGCAAAAATTTTCCATGTTGCCCATCATACACAATAGTGAATACATGCACACATGCGCATGCACGCACACACACACACACACACACACACACACACACACACACACACACACACACACACACAAACACAAATAAGGAGGCATTTAGTCACATCTCCTCTTACCTAGTCTAATCCCCCTCCCAACAAAACACACACACACACACAAAGGAGGTATCAAGTCACATCTCTGACCTAGTCTAGCCCCCCACCCCCCTCCCCCAACAACAACAACAACAACACACAACACACACACACACACACACACACACACACACACACACACACACACACACACACACACAGGCATCAAGTCACATCTCTCTCTTAGCTTACTCAATGTACCATCTGGAAATAAAAATTTGATTGATTGATTGATCTTAGTGTACCCCCCCCCCCCCCCCCCAATACACACAGAGGCATTAAATCACATCTCATATCATTATTATTCCCAGAATTCTCTCTCTCCCCTTCTCTTTCCCCCCCCCCCCCCCCACCAAGTATAGATAGATTATAGGTAGATTCAAAAAAATTGTTTTGAAACAATCTCTTTCAAACTGTGATGCTGATACAACACAAGGAAGAAAGGCAAGCAACAAACATCATCCAAAAAAAAAAAAGGAAAGAAAACTCAAGTTGAAAGGCATATTCATTTCCATCATTAAATCATAATCAAAAGAACAAAAAAAAACCCCAGTCAAAATGCATATTCGTTTCCAGTGTCAAATTCAAGATGTTGGGCATTACTCCCTGATAAACATGTCACATACGTAAATATTCCCAATATGAATATCAAAACATTTGGAATTCAACACCCGTAATATAACTAACTCACAGCCCAATTTTTTTTTATAATTTCCACACACAAAGAAGAAAATACACAAGCAAAAAAAAAATATATATATATAGATAAATAAAGAAAGAAAACAAAAGTAAAAAAGAAAAAAAAGAAAAAACATAGCAAACTTTTTTCACTGAATCTATATCAAACTATGATGCCAAAACATCTTTTAAAAAACAGAACAAAAAGAAAGGCAAAGAACTCAAACAAACACACAAAAAAAGAAAAAAAACCCAAAATGAATATATCTTTCCATCATTGAACATGTTTTGTTCATTACTTTTTGACAAAGTTGTCACATAAGTAAAAATGCTAACATTTCTATGTATACAACAGCTTATTTTGTGTTCAACACTCTCTTTAAACTAACTCAGCAATTAAACAGATTAATCTGAAGAAAAAAACAAAAACAAATCCTATCATACACACACATTTCATGTAACTTTACAAGTATGTGCACACATAGTATTTACTCCACACGCACCCCCCTCCCCCCCCCCCCCCCTATTCAGATAGCATATAATCATATATATGCACAAGGACTATCTCTCTCCATGTCTAGTCACATAAAAGATAATTGGCAACTTGAAAAAATTACGCAAGTCGACTTCTGATTATCTGCAAAAACTGCCAAGGTTTTCAGTAATCTTTAACTACTTAACACCTTTTGGGTACTGATATCAGTCTGACTTGCATAATTTCCCCAGGCTGCCCATGATACAGTTTACAACCCCATGTATGCAACCACACACACACACAAATACACACACATGCAAGGAGGAATAAAGTCACATCTCCTCTCAACCCCCCCCCCCCCCCCCCACACACACACAACACCATACACCAAGCGCGCGTGCACACACACACACACACAAGGAGGAATTTAGCCACATCTCCTCTTATCTCCCCACCCCACCCCCACCCCGAGGAATTAAGACACATCTCCTCTCCCGACTCTCCCCCCCCCCCCCCCCCTCACCAAGCACACATGCAAACACATTCACTCACACAAAAGATGGAATTGACCCCCCCCCCCCACCACACACACACACACATACAATGCACATGTTTCACATCTCTCACCGCGTTCTCCACCCCCCTACTCACCCCAAACAAACACACACACACAAGGCATTAAGTCACTTCTCTCACACATCCCCCCCCCCCCCCCCAACACACACACACACTTACACTCTCTCTCTCTCTGATCATATGACATCAATTTGACTTGCATCACTTTTCCAGGTGACCCATCACACACATTACAACCTCATAATCCCTGCCCCCTCATCCAACATGCACACTCATGCTGTTCTTCAATCTAAGGTACTATAATCTGATGTCTTTCATTTCATAAAATTTCCAACATACACCACCTCTATCTCTTTCTAAAAAAAAAGATTCTTTTCACAGAAACTATATTAAACTATGATGCCAAAACATAAAAAAGTAAAACAATTCACACACATACCAAAAAAAAATCTTTAAGTGAATATTTCTTTCCTCCATTCAACATAGTTTTGTTCATTACTCTCTGACAAAGATGTCACGTGTTCATTTAAAAAAAAAGAAGTTAACATTGTCATGAATATCACAGCTTATTCTCTTTCAACACAGTCTGAATTACAACTAATTCAGCACATAAATAGATCAATTTGAAAAATGAAAATAAAAAACCTAATAATAAGCCCAACACACACATTTCATCTAGATTCAATCACTCTCACTCACTCACACTCACACACACACACACACACACACACACACACACACACACATTCAGATAGCATACCATCATTTATGCACAAGGACCATCTCTCTCCATGTCTGGTCACATGAAAAATAAGCAACTTGAAAAACATATGTAAGTTGACTGTTGAATATCTGCAAAACTGCTTAAGGTTTTCAGTAATCTTTAACAACTTAACACCTTTTGGGTACTGATATCAGTCTGACTTGCATAATTTTCCCAGGCTGCCCATGATACAGTTTACAACCCCATGTATGCAGCCACACAAAAACACACACACACCAAACACACACACATATACACACATGTGCGAGGAGGAATTCAGTCACATCTCCTCTACCCCCCCCCCCCCCCCCCCCATCCCACACCAAGCACACACACACACACACATGTACACACAAACACACAGTGACACAAACACGCACATGAGGAGGAATTTAGTCACATCTCCTCCCACCCCCCCCCCCCCCCCCAACACCAAGCGCACACACACACACCCACAAATACACACACAAACACACTGAGGAGGAATTCAGTCACATCTCCTCCCCCCCCCCCCCCTCCAACACCAAGCACGCACACACACACACAAACACACACACACACATAAGTATACACACATGTGCAAGGAGGAATTTAGTAACATCTCCTCTACCCCCCCCTCCCCATCCCACACCAAGCACACACACACAATGTGAGAGGAATTAAGACATCTCCTCCCCCCCCCTCCCCTGCCCCTTATCAAGCACACACATAGTGACCCCCCCCCCCCCCCCCCACACACACACACACAAACACAAATGAGAGGCATTAAGTTAACATCTTTCACCATATTCTTCCCCCCTCCTTCCCCTAATAACACATACCCCCCCCCCCCTCCCCACAAGGCATTAAGTCATTTCTCTCACTATCTCCCCCCCCCCCAAAAAAAAAACCTATTCCAACTGACACACACTCTTTCTCTCTAATCATTTGAATCACAATTGGAAACTTGGACAATTTAGGCAAGCCCGCTGCTGAATGTTTACACAATCTGCCTGAGGTTTTCAGCAGTCTTCAATGCTTCACCACTTTTGGTCACTGACATCAGTTGGACTTGCATCACTTTTCCAGGTGGCCCATCATACACAGTACAACCTCATAATCACCCCCCCCCCCCCCCCCCCCCCCCTCAATTTAACTTGCACACACACACACGCTTTTTTTCAATCTAAGATAATAATCAGATATCTGTCATTTAATAAATGTTGTACATACACCCCCCCCCCCCCCCCCCACCACCACCACATACAGTGACACACTCTCAAAAAGCCAATAAAAGTACACAAAAAAAGCAAAGCAAAAATATGCTCTTTTTCACTGAATCTATACAAAACTATGATACCAGTACACCATCTCCCCCCCCCCCCCCCCCCCCCAAAAAAAAAAAAAGAAAACATCACATAGACGCAAAAAAAAAACCCAAAAAACCCCTTCCCCATCCCCAAATGCACATTTCTTTCCATCATTCAACATGGTTTTGGCCCTTCTGACAAAGATGTCACAAACCTTAACATGTTCACATCTCCACAGATATCACAACTTGTTTTCTATTCAACATAATTTGTAGTACAACTAACTTAGAGTACTGGAATAAACAAACTAAAAAAAAAAAAAATTCATTTGAAAAAAAACAAACAAATAAAACCCTGCACACATTTGCTTGTAGATTCACAAATATGTGTATGCATAGCGCACATGTGTGCACACAAACACACACACACACAAAAAGGAGGCATTAAATCAAGTCTTTCACCTCATATCCCTCCACCTACAACCCTCCCCTCTCCCACTTATAGCAAGCACATACACTTTTCTTTGATCTAAGATACTAATCAGATCTCTTTTTATTTCATTTATTTCACACATGCTTCCACCACCCTCTCAAAAACACTCCCCCCTCCCCCCCCCAAAAAAAAAAGGAAAAAAAAGATTAAAGTAGAGCAGAAATTCTCCTTTTCATGAAATTCATTTGTTGTCAATTTCATGAAATCTATATCAAACTATGATACCAATACATTAACCCCCCCCCCCCCCCCCCCCCCCAAAGAAAAACAAAAAACAAACCAACAACAAAAAACCAACAACAAAAAGCAACACACACACACCAAATTTTTTTTTTAAAAAGACCCCCCAAAACCAACTAAACCCCAACACATATTTCTATCCATCATCCAACATGGCTTTGGTTACTGCTTTCCAACAAATATGTCACATACATGAATAAGTTAACCTTTCCATGAATATCACAACTTATTTTCTATTCAACACAATCTGCAATACAACTTTCAGCACAAAAATAAATAAATAAATTTGAAAATCTGGGATGGTAAAGGATGGGACAGGACAGGATGGGATGGGATAGGATGGCACAGTATGATACAGTACAATATGCATGGTATGGAAGTATAATGTAGTATAGTGCAGAACACAGGAGAGTAGTGCCATACCACTACACTACACAGTAAGTTTCTCTTCCTGAAAATCAAGCTGCCCTGCCCAAGACAGCATATAACCACAGTACAGTGCCACATTTTTTCCCTGTTTAAATCTTGCTTACGCTTGTTTGGATAGTAACAGTTTTTCAGCACAATATAGAATGGAATATTCTATTGCTGAAGTGGTTTCTCCACCATTTAAGCCAAAAATGTGATAAGTCGCCACTAAACACAAAAGTGCGATAAACAAAGTCACCACTAAAAGCCAAAAATGTGATAAAGTCACCACTAAAGCCAAAAAATGTAATTAAGTCACCACTAAAACCAAGACAGTCACACAAAGAAAGTAACCACTAAAACAAAGATGCCATAAAGTCACCACTAAAGCCAAAAAGTAATCAAGTCACCACTAAAGCCAAGACAGTCATAAAGAAAGTCACCAACCAAGCCCTAAAGCCAAAATTGCCATAAAGTCACCCTTAAAAGGCATGGATGTAATAAAGAAACTCACCAATAAGGCAAGCATGTGATCATAATCACCACTAAAGCCATGAATAAAGCCAAGAATGTGATCATATCACCACTAAAGCCATGAATAAAGCCAAGACTATGATCATGTGACATAAGCCAAGAATGCAATACAGAAAGTTACTACTAAGGCAAAGAATTTCATGAAGAAAATCCCCACTATCTAAAACCAAGAATGATATAAAGAATTTAACTTAAAGTCACCACTAAAACATTTGTCATCTTGTTATTCTGTGTCTGTCTAGAACTTTAATTTTTCTCACACACAAAAAAATATCTTTATTGTCATTGTTAATGAGAATACTTTTGATAGTCAAGCCTCGACTTTCAAAGATTTTCAATTGGAAATTTGTCACAGGTTGTCAAGTTTGGTCATTTTCAAAGATTCAGTTTTCAATCTGGTTGTTTTTTTTAAAATAATTTTTTTTAATCTGGTTTTTTCTGTTTAAAATAGTATTCTAAGTCTGATAATTGTCATTAAAGAATTCTGTTTAAACTGGAAGGAATATCACCCATGTGTTTGTCCCTTTCTTCTGTATCCTTTTCTTTTCTTTCTTCTTTTTTGTTTCTTACCCATGTTCTGTTACCCCCACCCCCCTTTTAAAAAATATTCTGCTCTTTCCATTTTTTTTCCCCAGCCTCTAATTTTGTTGCTGTTGTTGCTGTTTTGGTTTGATGCCCATTTCTTCATTTTGTTTTTTCTGTTTAGTGATACTTTTGCTGGTTGTTCTTGTGGTCTCTACCCTTTACTTTATTAACCTGCTTCTGTTTTCTTTGTGTTTTCTTCTTTTTGCATTGCTTACTTCTTTGTTTCTATTGTGCTTTTCCTTTAGAGTTCTTTTATCTTGTACTTCTTCTTCTGTTTCTTTGGCCTCTTTTAGTTCTTTTGCTTAGTCTGATGCTTCTTTTTTTTTTTTCAACTTACAGTTAATTGACTAAACAAAATGCAAACAGTAAAAATGACGGACTTGGCCCAAGCCAAAAGCTGTGTGATGTCATCAAATTACCAAGGCCTACACTAAAATGTTGTTATGTTGTAAAATGATTGTGTTGAGATTGCTGCTCTCTCTCTCTCTCTCTAGCACGCACGCACACACACACACACACACACACACACACACACACACACACACACACACACACGCACGCACAAACACACATGCACAAAAAATAATTATCTTGGTAACTGCATTTCCTACCTCACTTTTTCTATTTAAACAAGGATCTGTTTTGCTAAAACATTCCCCCTCCTCTCTAACATAGAAAAAAAAAAATGTTTGCCCATTCCCTATTCTTGCTCTCACACTCACCCACACCCATGACTGTGCCATAACCATTCTCATGCCTCTTCCTCATACAGCTAGCTATCCATCCTGCCCCTTCTCACATACATCTCCCCCCCCCCCCCCCCTCAATCTTCTACATATAAAAATGCAAAAAAAAAAAAAAGTTTCTGTCACGCCTTGTATCATCATATCCATCTACCTTTTGTGTCCACATGTGGGGCCAGGTTAAGATAACAAAGGTTACTGTAAAGGTTAGTGTTAGTGTTAGTACAAAACATTAGTAACTGGGAAAATGCTGTTGGTCAGCTGGCGTGTCTGCTTGTATATATACATGTAAGCCATGTGGACACAATGGTACATCGACACAATGGTACCCAGCTTTTGACACTGGTTTTGGAAATTTCAAGTCACAAATCATCTGTCCTTTCAACCATCCATGGTTAGATTTTTATTACCGATGTTCCAGTTTGAAATCAGCTCAGTGGTTTCCCAGAAGCCTACGTTTGCATACAAATGGACTGTGGTGTTTTGTAAAGAACCAAATTAAGTAAAACGAAGGATCAAGCCGAAAGATACGGTTATTTCTGCTTATTTTGAATTTCCCACTATTTAAATTAATTTTTCATATCTGAAATCAGCAATTTCCAGCTTACTGTATTTTGAAAAATCATGCCCGTTTCCAAAGGAACCAAAGTTGTATTAATGGCCGAAGTTTCAGCCCCAAATAAAACACAGGAGAAAAACATGCTCTTATGTGTAGCCTATTCTATTCCCATTACCCACCATACATATCCTACACCTTTCTCACAATTGACAAATGAACCTAGCAGTTAATCTAAGGAAAAAGCCCCTCCTAATTTTTCAGTTTCCTTTTAGTGCCTCTTCTACAAAATCAACATGGTTTCCCCTCTTGCCTCCCCAAAACTTATTTACATAAACACACACTCCACACACACACACACACACACACACACACACACACACACACACACACACACACACACACACACACACACATTCACCGTGCACACATACCGATGTGTTTTATCACATATGCAGTGAAAACACTGTTTGTTTGTTGCTACTTTATTAATAAAGCCTCCGATGCTTTTGTCTATTACATAAGTTTCAATGCACAGTTTTCACTTTGCTTTGTCACTTTGAACTCTGACTGACAAAAATCCATCCAACTGAGCGATCGGGAGATGACTTCCAGAGACCTACTGTGCATGGGCTAAATCAATTTTTACCTCCTTGGAGACTTTGTTCGCCTGCAAGTCCTTGTTTGTTTCATCCACGCACTCAATTCAGTTCAATTCAATCCAAATACCTCATCTTACAGAGAAATTACCGGGTAACAAGCCACATATAAAAACAGTCAACATATAAACATAATATCAGGAAAATACCACAACATAGCCTAGTGTCCAAACATAAGCTCGCACCCATCCACATAACCTTGCAGCCGCCCACCTGTGAAGCGCCACACACTCTCACCTGTAATTAAACCTTTGTTTTTCCATACAAAAGTGTGATGTTTATTTCATCATCATCCTTAATGAGAATACTTTCAATAGACGAGCCTCGACTTTCAAGGGTTTTAAAGGTGTCTGTCACAGGTTGTCATTTTGGTCGTTTTCAAAAGGATTCATGGTTTTGAATCCAATATTCCTCTTTTCTTCATGAAAAAAATCTGAAAATCGCCCAAATGGAATTCTGTTTAAAACAGAAGAAAAATCACCCATGCTTTAACTTAAATAAACCAGGCCTACTCTTGCCTCAGTTTCCCCATACACTTTTGTGAGTTGAGTTTGTGTCAAAGCCTTTGGGGTTTGGAGGCTTGGGAGGTATGGTCATTTGAGGGACATTGTGGTGGTCACCACCTCAGGTAGGTGACTCACTCACTCTGACTCTGCGACTGAGCCTTTACCGTCATTAGTAGGGGGCTTAGTAGGTGGTGTCCTGCATATGTTAGCTCAGAACAGGCACCACTGAACACCACCAAATGACTCAGCAGCAGTGCAGGGCCCCTCTGGCTGGTGGCCCCAAGGCAGCCTAACATTGATATGCACCTGTGGACATCTGACCCTGAGGATGAGATATAACAAATCTGGGTATGACTGTAGCAGGGAGATTGAAATGAGCAGTGTGGGAACAGCAGGACAAGGATGTCACAGAAGATGAGGCAGCAACCCCCCCCCCCCCCCCCCCCCCCCCAAATACCAGTCTGAATTTATTTATCACTATTCATTTTGTTAAAAGAAGTTTATATCATAAATCACCATGATAACAACAATTGCATATTGCTATCATAACTCTGCTGATGAGTAATATCAAGTACTGATAAGTACAACAGTCGGCACAAACAAAATAATAAAATTTAACCCAAGTCACTCTGAAAACTGCTGATTCTTTGGTGTTTCACCACTTGCAAATGGTTCAAGCCCAGGGGCAGTATCATCTGCGACCCAACCTTCAGTAAAAGGTAAAGGTAAAGGTGTCCCGTGACCTAGGTGGTCGTAGGGGAGAGAGGCATCAGAGACCTCAGCTTCTACAGCCAGCATATTGAGGGCAGCCCCCATCTCCTCTCCCTCGCTGCTTTACCTTCCCTGACCCTAAAGAGGGCAGGTACCTATTTACAGCTGGGTGAATTGGGGGTGAATTGGGAGACTGTACTGAAGCCAAGGCGTGCACCCATCCAATTGGTAACCACGCTCGACGCTGCTTAACTTGACTTGGGGAAAGCGAGCGCTCTGACCACTTAGCTATCCCGCCCCTCTCTACGAAACTGGTATATCTCCAAGTTCAGTCTTCTCCACCTCACCCAGTTCAAAATCATTATCTTCTGCCACTCCCTTTGTTCCAACGCTCTCCCAAATCAGAATAATTCTTGCAGACCAAAGTGCTGGTAGAATAATCATCATTGTTAACTAATTAAGCAAAGCCATTTTGCTCACTCTTTTTGACAATGATACTTAAACTCACCAGACAATCTCCAGCGCTGGAAGAAACTTACCTGTACAGTCATCCCGGCTAAAAAGCTGAAAGCTGAAAGCAACAGGCACCACTGAACACCACCAAAGTGACCCAGCAGAAGTGCAGGGCCCCTCTGGCTGGTGGCCCCACGGCGGCCTAATATTGATGGGCTCCCTGTGGACTTCCTGACCCCGGGGTTGAGACACAACGAATCTGGGTTGGCTGTGGCGGGGAGATTGAAATGAGCGGTGTGAGAACAGCAGTGCGGGAACGTCACAGAAGACGAGGCAGCAAAAAAATAAAATAAAATAAAAAGCTGAAAGCAAGATTTATGTATGCACACAACAGGTGCCACGGCTGAGTGGCTAGGACCATCAACTTCAATCCCAATGGGTCATGAAGTCGTGGGTTCAAATCATGGCAGCTCTGGTGAACTCTTCCAGATCAACTTCAAGTATAGGCCCGCCAATGCTTAATTGCTTTTGTGCATATATACACATGCAGAGATAAAATATGTAGTGTAAGATCACGTAATGCATGTCAGCATTCGGTGGTTTCGGAAACATAAACATACCCAGCATACATTTCTGCAATCAAAAATGTGGTGGGCAAAAAATGGTTGCATATGCAAAAATCTCACCACTGGTGAATTCACCTTGGAGCTCCAGCTGAGGAACAAATTACAATCAAAGACATGTATGCATACATCATTTCTGACATGAACAGCTGATCGGCAAAGGAGAAGGTCAGTCTGCAGCAGTAACTAGAACCACATCCCATAAAAAAAAGCTTCATCCACTTTACAGATGCAAATTTTTAAGAGTGTTGCTCTAATTACAAGACCAACACTGCAGGTGTCTGTATCTCTTGGGCCTGAGTTGACGCCGGAATATATTATGATAGTAAGAGAAGAGTACAACCCTGTCAAGTAGTCTCAAAGCAGATGCACTTCCACAGCAGCATCATTACATCATCCTCATCACCATTGATCATCATGCAATAAGAAAGATTGCCTCTGATTCGTGGTCCTGTTGCTCTGGTCTCAAGGTGACCTCAGATTTGGTTTCCCCATACACTTCTGTGCCTCTGATGAAATTGTGTCAAGCCTTTTGGGTTGGAGGTTCACGGGAGGACAGTCAGTGGAGGGAAGTTGTGGTGGTCGCCACCTCGGGTGGGTGACTCACTGAGTCTGGCTCCACGACTGAGCTAATACTGTCGTTAGTAGGGGGCTTAGTAGGTGGTGTCTTGCGTATATTAGCTCAGAACAGACACCACTGAACACCACCAAAGTGACCCAGCAGAGGTGCAGGGCCCCTCTGGGTGGTGACTCTATGGCGGTCTTATACTGATGGGTTCCCTGTGGACTGCCAATCCCGAGGATAAGACACAGCGAATCAGGGTATGGCTGTGGCAGGGAGACCGAAATGAGCAGCATAGGAGCAACAGTACGGGGATGTCACAGAGGACGAGGCAGCAAAAAAAAAAAAAAGATACCTGTCAAACATCTGTCAAACACCTACCTCTCCATTGTTACTCATGAGGCCACTGTCACAAGTCCTCTCTCTTTTCTGCCCCTCTGCATTAGTTCTGGGTTTCCTCTGTCACGAGCCTGTAGAGCAGAAAAAAGCATCATTTACTCATTAGCACAAGTGTCTACTGTAGGGTTACCTAAGTCTTCTGGTATAATCATCAGAAAAAAGCACATAATTGTTGTTCTCACTTGTTTTCAGCATTATTGTCAAATCTTTTCAGATGGCTAGAATGAGATGCCTTGAACACTGAGAAAGGTTAATAAAATTCCTATACAATGAAATCATTTCCTTTCATTTAAAAAAAAGTTGTGTTACCATTTTATAGGATTGATTTTACATACATTAACTAAAAACGAAAAAAAATCTTTGGCTTTATTTATTGAACTTCATGTTTGATTCTAAACCATGTATGAGTGCCTCCAATGATATAACATACCTAGCCAAAACCCATTCATACAAATTACAATCATTGTGTTCAGCAATTTATATTTGAAAATATCCAAAAGTCATGTTTGTCCATGTCACAGCCTGAAACTGAAAGTAAAACAGTAAGATTCATCATTCGGTGGCCATCATGTGGCCTGAGCAAGTATGGAAGTCACAAAATCACAGGAAAAATGGCATATATATATCACAATCTGTGAAATGCACTGTGCATTCATACCTGTCACGAATCCTGTGAACACATTGGTGCCACTGCAGGGCATATCAAAGCCAGCCACTTTCAACCCCCCCTTTAAAAATACTAATTTTCCTTGAAAAATAGCATGTGGCTGTATTACAGCTTCTCCAAAACTTCCAAATCTGTTACCTTCGTGACCTCTTCATAAATGCCACGGTCATCCGCTCGTTCTTGCCAACAGACCGATGTTTATCGCTCCCGCGCACCCAGCCCATTATTATCAAAAGGGCCTGATAACTGGATCTGGATCGTACATTACCAACAGGGCAACAGTCACGAGGAATGTTCACACAGTAGGCCTAACCAACCCTTTTCGCTATTTGATAGCGCTACTTGCCCCTGAAATATGCAAGCAACAAGGCAATACACTGATACGATTGCTAATAATTATAAAGTCAACACAGCACAGCGTTTAACAAAACAGTTAATCAATATTTACCATATGTAGCTTTACTGAGTACCTTCTCATTGTCACCTCCGTGAGCATCGCGCAATATTACCGCATGGTTTGGAGTCTGAAAACCGGAACGATGTAGACATAAGCGTATTCTATTAAAACAAAGGGGAACACTTAGGCTTTAAAGGTTTCGAAGGCTTTTGCTTGGTGTTTGTAAACTTATTCTCAATTTGTGGTGCGTAGCAATTGTGTTCTGGCTAATTTCCAGCTGTAGAAATTGTTTGAAATGAAAGAGAACTTTTTAAATGTCTAATATAATGTTAAGGGGATTGTGTGGTGGTGGCGTGCATGCATGCGTGCATGCTAGGTGCGCGCACGTGGTGTGTGTGTGTGTGTGTGTGTGTGTGTGTGGGTGTGTGTGGTGTGTGGGTGGGTGGGTGTGTGCGTGCCTGCGTTGTGTGTGTGTGTGTGTGTGGTGTGTGTGTGTGTGTTGTGTGTTGTGTGTGTGTGTGTGTGTGTGTAGTGTGTGTGTGCATGTTTAGTGTACTATCTGTAGCTTAAAGTCAGTGATTGTTGACAGTCATGCCCTGTCTTATATTTGTAGTGCTCAAGTGAATTAAAAAAAATCATCTGATTTAGATCAGCCTTGGTTGTCCTTGATTATTTCTTTAGTCTACATCTATACATAACTGTGACTTCCATGGTAGCCTAATGCTGGAGAGTACAACTGGTTTGGTTACAGTAAAGTCCCAGCGGCGCTATCCAATTTGGGGACTACACTATCAACCCACCATCACCACACTGGGTAGTATTGCTTTGAAACTGGATTATTTTGTTTGTTTGTTTTTTGTTTTGTCTGAACCTGTGAACATTACACACAGGTTCTGTTTTTAGTCTTTCTGTGCACAGGGCTTCTCTTCTGGCGAGCTTCCGAAATAATTATGGTATTGAATTTAAACTTTTTTTTTTTTTTTGTGCCTACATTTATCAATTCGATGTTCCATGTTGTGGTAATGCACAAAACAACAACAACAAACAAAAGAAAACCACAACCACCACCGCCAACAACAAATAAATAAAAGGGGTGGGTGGTAGTGGTGGTGGTGGGGGGTGGGGGGTGGGGTCAGCATTGACATCACTGTTTTTTGGCTGATTGCTCTTTCTCTTACTTAGGTCTAGGCCTAGCCTACAGCTGGTCAAACGCATGTGGCATAGGCCTAATAGGCCTATTGAATGTTTTGTTGTTTTTTTTCATATCAGATCATGAGGCAGCTCTGTAGGCCTAACACTAGGCTATCCCACCCGTGGCTTGCACTGGCTCAAATCCAAGGCAAAGTGTTTAGGGCTATGTATGAGATTTTTTTCTCTCTTATGTATGAGATTCTCTTTTTGGGTGATGGTACACAAGTCACCAGTCCCCCCCCCCCCCCCCCCCCATGTATGAAAGACCACCAGTTTGCTGCTACAGCTTGCAGAAGAGTTAATCTCCCAGTCAGTCTGGCAAGGTAAAGGCATTGTTCAGCCATACCATCACACATCACATTAGAGTAATCGCTTTCCCAAAGCTAAAGTTTGTTTGTTTGTTTTCCCAAAGCTGAAGTTAACAGGTGTTGAACATGGTTGCCTCATGGATGGGTGACCAATCATTTAACTAAAATATAAAAGATATCGATATAAAAGAATAAAATAAAAACAAGTTACCGCTGTAAATGGGTTCCTGCTCTTTTTGGGGTATATGGAAGAAAA
Organism: Stramonita haemastoma; assembly: GCA_030674155.1. Classification (NCBI taxonomy): domain Eukaryota; kingdom Metazoa; phylum Mollusca; class Gastropoda; order Neogastropoda; family Muricidae; genus Stramonita; species Stramonita haemastoma. The sequence continues at coordinate 47,845,367 of CM060332.1, read as the reverse complement.
AGCAGAGAGAGAGAGAGAGAGAGAGAGAGAGAGAGAGAGAGAGAGAGAGAGAGAGAGAGAGAGAGAGAGAGAGAGATGGGTGCCCTCTTCAAGATACTAACTAGCAGTAAGCCCCTAGAGAAGCGGAGGTCTCTGAGAGCTTGCTCCTCAATGATCTCATAAGGTTACGACACAATTTTTCTAGTATCACCACACACTGTCATCCAGTGCTTTCACTACCACCTTCTGTCATTATATCAATGCAGAGGTGGATACAGATACATATATTTCTTTTCTACCTTAAAAAAAAGCCGATTATAGATGGAAGGAAAATGTATCATCCCTTACGCTCCCTCGCGATGTTTATCACATGTATATCATGTTTTCAACACAACCTTCCCCCCTCCCCCAACCACACCAAAAACAAAAACAACAACAACAAAATCCTACACTCCTACACTTGTCATACACCCACGATCGTTTGAGTTGTACGCCGCTGAATTTTTTGCACAGCTACTGTTTTTATATTCTATGGGTATTACCTCAAAACATAATCATCATGTGACCACCAAGCGCACGAGACTTGACTGTGTCATTTTCGGCAGAGATTTGACAGACAAAGACGACTGCAAAAATGGAGAGGGCCATCGAAAAACAGCTGGACGAAATGTAATTTGGGATGAGAAATCCATTGTTCTTTGCTGTCTCTCACGATCACATTTGTCAAGTGTTTTTCCCAAGTACTTTTTTCTGTCCAATAATTCAGTCTTGTGACAGTTCGGGTCTCGAGGTTCCCCAGTGAGGCAGCATAGATTTTTTTTTTTTTTTTTTTTTGGTCATCGTTTGACTTGACTTGGAAAGCGAGAGTAAATATCAGCGGCACAAATCAGAAGTCTTGTATTATGCAACCAATAATAAACACAGCACCCTACTTGCATACAATTGTGCATAATACGATCATAGAATTAGCTTTGATGTGGACTCGAGAAGCAGACGACAGGATTGTGCTTGTGGCACAAACTAGAAGTGCGGTGTCATGCAGCAGGTTGTATATTATGTATAATATTATATGAACAAATAATCCATTGATAAGTTTACCCCAGCACCTTACTTTACACATGCTTACACAAGTGGCATAATTATAATGAGATGCTGGAAAGATCTGATTGCACATTCATTGACTTAAGCAAACCTTTCTAGTCAACAGGAATTTATATCCACTAAGTTGGGAAAAAAAACACACCCAAATATTGACTTTCAGATGAGGCTAGAAGGGATCATTGTATTTGTGGTGTGGGTGTGTGTGTAGTAGTAGTAGTAGTAGTGGTGTGGTAGTAGTAGTAGTAGTATTCAATTTTAGGTCCTTTCACATAAAGTGATACTGGACAGGGTAGGAGGAGGGAATATATTTAAAAAATGATAGATAAAAATTCAATAAAGTAAGATGAATAAATAGATAGATAATGAAATTGATAAATTTAAAAGAGAACGTGTGTGTGTGTGTGTGTTGGTTTATTTTCCAGCTTCTAAATGATATAATTTTTTACAGAAAGTAGGACAGAGTATGGACAGACATCATAATACTGGTCTTTGGAACAATGTTTTAAAAATGTGATGCCAAACTTTTTGCAGCACAAGTTTGATGATCATTGAATTATGGTGCAAAAGGTAGTGACTGTAAACAGCTGGGTAGCTGCTACAGATACACGATAGTCCATTTGTGGAGTCCAGCCTAAAGTTGTCTAGTGTTGCATACATCTGTTGTTCCACAAGGCTTTGTTTTGATGCCATGCTTATTATGAATTTCCAATTTGTACAATCTGTACATTACACTGACTATATAAAATAAAGCTCATCTTAAGGCACATACGTTATTCTAACAGGCTTTTCATTAGTTTTCTTTTCAGTTTTGTGCATGCATGAATATATGTGGGGATGGAATGGGATGAGTAGATTGGGGAATATGGTTATATTCCCATTAACTAAAGACTCATTTGCTGAGTGCTAAATAGTATACATGTATAAGGCTATAACCATCCTTCAATTCTTGAAGTGTTGTTCATTAAGTAGTCATACCACCATTTTATAGTACGAATTTAGAACAAGTTCACCTAGCTATTATTAAACCGTAATTTAACAAGTCGCCGCCGCGGTAGTCGAGTGGTTAGGGCGTTGGACTCGTAATCTAAAGGTTGCGGGTTCGATCCCAGCTGTCGGCTATGGCGTTGTGCCCTTGGAAAAGGCACTTTACGGCTATTTTCTCACCCCACCCAGGTGTAAAAGGGTACCAACCTTGTGTTGGGGGGTTAACCCTGCGATAGACTGGGTCCTATCCAGGGGGAGTCTATGACTCTCAGTCGCTTAGCGCCACAGAAACCGGGATAAGCACCGGCCTGATGAGCCTTAGGCTCGGGACAGACTTTAACTTTAACTTAACAAGTTAACCTTTAAAGTACAATCATGATATAAAAAAAGGTAAAAATGATCAGTCTATCATGTTATATATTTAATAGTATTTATTTATTTATTATTTTTTTTCCAGTCTGTCATGTTACAATTGTTATGGAGAGTTTTCATACTAGTTTTGGAATCAGTGTTCATATTCTAGTATTACTACTGCGAGTGTTGATGGTCAACATTTGAAGCTTGAATGACTATGTTTTTGTCAGATACCGTGGCCAGGGCATGCATGGAGCCATGTGTGTGGACAGAAACGGTCTTCTGTTAGCCGGTGAGTTCATCTTCTGTCATTCTAGATGGGACGGGATAGCCTAGTGGTCAGAACATTGCGCTGGCAGTTTGACGACCCGAGTTCGATTCCCTTTGGAGGGGATTTTTCCCCTGGAGTTAACATCAGTGCTGACTCCACTCTCCCCAAAAGTCTTTTGGATGAGACTGTAAACCAAGGCCCTGTGTGCAAACGCATGCAGAACATCTTGTGAACACGTTAAATCCTGTTCAGCTTTTCATAAGAGTAGGCCATTGTGTGCCAGTGAGAACAGATAAGATTTATAAAACTGCCTACATGTGGACTGGATGTAAAAAAGCACACGAGTGCTTATCCCATTATCATCAATATAAAAGAATTATAAAAAAAAAAAAAAAAAATTTAAATCAATGTCCACATGCAGCATGTTGAGATGTCTGATACTTGAGGAGTTTCTGTTCTCCCCAGTGACTTACTTCTCTGCACTGTAATGTTAAAGGTAAAAGTAAAGGTGTCCCATAACTTATGTGGTCATAGGGAGAGCGAGGCATCAGAGACCTAACCTTCTCTAGGGGCCAGCATGTTGAGGGCGGCGCCCATCGCCTCTCCCTCGCTGCTTTACCTTCCCTGACCCTAAAGAGGGCAGGTGCCCATTTACAGCTGGATGAACTGTTCTGAAGCCAGGGCGCAAACAGTCACCCATCCAGTTGGTAACCACACTCGATGCTACTTAACCTTAGCTTGGGGAAAGCGAGTGCCCTGACCACTGAGCTATCCTGTACTTTGTACTTAAAAAATTTTTTGGGGGGATTTTATTTTATTCTTTTGTATCAAGGATAATGGAATAAGCACTCATGGGCTTTTTATAAAAAAAAATCCAGTCCCTGTGTGTATGCAGTTTTGTAAATATTGTTATCTGTTTCGACTGGCACACAATGGCCTACTCTTACGAAAAGCGGAACAGGATTTAACGTGTGTACTGTATTGTATGTACTAATATCGTCACATCATGAACTATTTGATGCATGCAGAAAAAAGAAGAAAAAAAAGGGTAGGCGCTGCGCTTGTGGCGACGCGCTCTCCCTGGGGAGAGAGAGCAGCCCGAATTTCACGCAGAGAAATCTGCTGTGACATAAAGTAGTACAAAATACAAAGAAAAATACAAAAAATATTGTTATTTATTTATTCTTTTATATCAAGGATAATGGAATAAGCACTCGTGTGCTTGTTTACATCCAGTCCCCGTGTGTAAGCAGCTTTGTCAATTTTGTCATCTGTTCCCACCGGCACACGATGGCCTACTCTTACAAAAAGCAGAACAGGATTTAACGTGTGCGCAAGATGTTCTGCGTGTGTTCGCACACGGGGCCTCGGGTTTATAGTCTCATCCGAAGGACTTTGGGGGGGGAGAGTGGAGTCAGCACTGATGTTCAATGACTAAGAGGCACTGGCAGGTCTGCACTTGAAGTTGACCAGGGAAATCGTATATAAATCCCCACCTTTAGTTCACCAGACGCTGCCGAGATTTGAACTCATGACTCATGACTCATGGAATTGAAGGCAAATGATCTTAGCAACTCGGCTTCTCTGTATTGTATTGTAATATTGTCGCATTATGATCCAAGATGTTGTCTGTTGACAGTGCGCGGCCAGATGCCCCCCTCAGCCTCAGGGCCTGTGTCAGCTCTGACTCAGCTGGGATCCACCCTCCATCCCCAGTGTTACCGCAGCCCCGTCATCGTCGTCGAATCTCAGCATGGGTCAGTGTCTTCGTTTTTTTCTGTGGTTTGTTTTGTTTCGTCTTACATAGTGTACTTCTGCGGAGTCCATTAAAACACATGTGTGTGTGCGCACACACATGCGAGCACGCGCACACCCACGCATGTACGCAGGCACACACTCACGCACACAATCGTGCACTGCAGGCACACGCGCACACACGCCTCTCTCTCTCTCTCTCTCTCGCACACACACACACACACACACACACACACACATTCTCTCTCGCACACACACTGATACACGCATGAACACACACACACACACAAAAACCAATCCAACCTGTTGTTTTGTTATTAATAGTTTGTGAAATTGAATGTTTAAAAAGGAAAAAGAAAAACCTGGCTTTTAAAAAAAGAAAAATATTTGTCCCTATTTCTAGTTTGGGGGGGGGGGGGGGGGGGGGGGGGATATTGGGCAAATGCTGGTTTTTGATTAGCAGAAACTGTTTTGAAGAACTTCATTGTAGTTAGGATTTTTGTTTGTTTGTGTACTTGTTTCTTGGTTAAAGCTCAGAGGTTTAGCAATGGTGGTATTTTTTTTACGAATCGGCCATTTTTATCCTCCACTAAGGTTAGCCACTTTCCAACTTCAGAGATGTCAGTAGGATAACTATAAAACTTGCAGGTGTTATATGTTGCTTCGTTTCATTGGTATATTCACGTTAAAACCTGTTCTGCCTCTTTGGAAGAGAAGGCCCTTTGGGTTTATAGGAACGGATGACAAATTAAAAAAAAAAAAATGCATGTAAAGTGCATGTTTACACATTGGTGATTCAGTTAAAGTCTGTGCTAGGCATCAGCTGCTACCTTTGGAAGCGAGTATAGACTCTGATGGACGAGTCATGCAGAACAACAAGGACCTTAACTGCGGGTAAAAATCGTAAGGCCTTCTGAAGTCGGAATGCGGCTACCTAAATGGTGTGTGTGTGTGAGGCCGGTGGTGTAAAAAATCTGGGTGCCTACAGAAAAATCTCACCATCAACCTTTCTCCTAAGGGTAACCTGTTACAGCGTGACCAACCATCTACTAACCCTTTCCTCTGTACCACCCACTGCTGGGTTATAGAAGCAACAACATGTGCACAGTGCACCTGTGGGGGCGGGTGGGTGTGGATTGTATGGGGAGGGGGGGAGCGTTGTGTGTGTTGTGTGTGTGGTGGTGCGTGTGCGTGCATGCATGTATATGTGCGGGTGTGAACACGTGCGTATAATGTGTAAATAATGGTGATCATATGTCTTTTCTAGTCCATGGTTTTTAAGAGAACATTGTATCTAAACATTGGTGTGTGTGTTGCGTGTGTGCAAGGCGCGCGCGCGTAGAGTGTGAGTGTTTGTGACATTTTATTTGTAGTTATATAATGTTTGAACAAATAAGAAATGTAGCTCCTTCGTGTGTTTGATTATGATTTGTATCAATATGCCTGTCAGTATTGTAATTGCCCTTCAGGGATGATTAAAGTGTTTTGACTTGACTTGACTTGTACTGGAAAAGAGGGGTTCTTTCCCTCAACATAGGGGTAGTGTTTATAAACCTGGGAGTTTAGCTGAGGAATGAAACAAACACCCCCTTTCCTATTGCACCCCCCCCCTCCCCCTCATAGGTAAAAAGGTATGGTAAAGGTGTCCCATAACCTAGGCGGTCGTAGGGGAGCGAAGCATCAGGACCTCAGCTTCTCTAGGGGCCAGCATATTGAGGGCAGCACCCATCTCCTCTCCCTCGCTGCTTTACCTTCCCTGACCCTAAAGAGGGCAGGTACCCATTTACAGCTGGGTGAACTGGGGGGGGACTGTACTGAAGCCAAGTGCGCGTAAACGGTCACCCATCCAACTGATAACCACGCTCGATGCTGCTTGACTTGACTGGGGGGGAAAGCAAGCGCTGTGACCACGGAGCTATCCCGGGACATGGCAAAAAAATAAAAGCCAACACTCCAAAAAAACCTGTTGTCTGTTTCAGGAAAACTCTGATCAAAGAAGAAGACGGGATCACGACTGCTGTCCTCAGGACGTGAAAAGAAAAAGTCCTGACTCACCACAGCTGTTTTCAGTGAGTGTCGTCATCATCCAAAGTTCAAGTCGGACTCACCACAGCTGACTCACCACACAGCTGCTTTCAGTGTCATCATCCACAGTATTATGCAAGAGCAGGTGGAGAATTTTTTTTTTTTTTTTTTTTCTTCTTCCTTGACATCGTGTGTGAACCAGCATTGGAAAGTGAACAAAGTTTGATAGGAGATATCAGGATTATTTCTTTGCCTGTGTTTGAAAATTGATGATTGAGATACGTGTGAAGCAGACTTGTTAATTTTTTTCCTGAACATTTTTGGAGTTGATTTTTTTGTGTGTAAGGCACTTTTGTTTTTGCACTTTTTTGATGCATTTTGGGGGGGGGGGGGGGTTGTTTTTGTGTATGTGTGTTGTTGTTTTTTCTCCAGTGTGATAACACATGTTTTAGGTGTGGAGGTTTATATATATGCGCTTTATAAATTAAGAATTCATTCATTTGTGATAGATTTTCCTTTTTTTTATGGGCATTCTGCTTTAAACCCAAGAAATTGGTTCCATTTTAAGCGCTTTGATTTGTTTTTTTTTGCAAGAAATAGCGCTATATGAATTCCATGTTATTATTATTATTATTATTATTTTGATGTTTTATACTTGTTCTCATTCCACTGACATTGAAAACAAAAATCATATTTCATGATTTTTCTTTGTAGATTTATGTGTGTTTGAATGGAATATGGGGTGTTTTTTTTTTTTGGGGGGGGAGGGCTTTATTTTTGTATGTTTAGTTTTGGTGGTGGGGTAAAGGGGGTTTGTGGTATATTTTGTGCTGCTGCAATCTAAGCTGTTTTAAAATTTTGAACAGACATGGAGTGTACTTGTGTACTTTCAATGTGATAGCTTTAAATGAAGATACATACATGAGATTACGTTGGTGTTAATAGGTAAGATGGCTAACGCTGAACTCGTTATTGCCAACAGGCAAGACACGCGAGATGATATAATAAAATATTGAAAAACTATCCTGTCTGTTGCACCTTGTGGTTCTTTTACAGAGAGGTGTGAATGCTACAACTTTCTTTAGTTAATGTCTGTTCCTTTGAAGTGATATTAGTGAATGCTACGACACTTCATCATTTACGCTTCAGAATGGTCAAAATTCACTACATGAATGCTCTTGGACACTCTGGTCCTGGTGCTCTGGGATGATGGTTCTAGTTTCATGCCTCTTTTTTTTTTTTTTTTTTTTTCATGCCTCTCTCCTTCCTTCCCTCGCTTTGTGAGTGAATCTGGGGGGGGTTTGTGTGTTTTTTTAACCGGTTATTGTCTGTTCAGAAAAAAAAAAATTGCTGGAAAAGTTCTTTCATACAGTTTATAGATTGAAGGTCTTGGTTGTTACTTAACCTTTTTTTCTATGGGTTGCCTGCTTTGGGCAACCAACCATCTCCTAGCTCTCCTGTAACACCACACTGGAACAGAGCATACACTGAGCCAGTCAGTGTACAGGAAGGGGTCTCTCTTACATGATCTACACTTGACATTGATTCAGAAGATCTGGGCTATGTTTGTATCTCAATACCACATTGACTTGTAGATTTTAAATATTTCTTTGAACAGCAATAGAGTGGATGTGTCAAAGATGTAGCCTTGAGACCAAATGTTGTAAAATTCCAGACACACACCTCAAGCTCAAATCCAACATCACCAGTCAAGAGCGCTAATTTAGTGCTCTCTTTCCTTTTACCTAGTCAAGCACACCTTTCAGTGTCTCCACTTTCAGCTCCTCTCAGCCGTAATTGTGACGCTCGCCACGAATGAGTCGCTTAGCACATTACCCAATTTTGCTCTAGGAGCCATTAAAGGCAGGTAGGGGTCAAGTTGTCAATTTTGAGATTTTGATTAATTATTAAACTATATACCGTTTATCTACCTTATAATGAAATATCAAGGCATAATTTTTATCCTTTTGCTTTTAAATGTGTTTTGAAAATACCCAAGCCCTCATTCTGACAACGTGTTACGAAAATAAACTTGTTCGTTTCTCATTTGCCACTTACTGTAGTTATCATTTCACTTTAATACTTTGCACAGAATTGTTCGATTTTCAATCTGTTTTTTGTATTGAATAGCCACTTTAGGTACATTAATGAATGTCAATAACTAAAATATTGACCATGTGGACCTCTCATATGTGGTGGGCGTCAAATTATCCATCTAGCCCACCATTGGCAGATGGTGCTATTATAGCAGGAGCTGACACAAGGATTAGGTAAAAAATGACGCGCAAATTTAGCATTGTAATAGGCTACTGGTGATGTTGGATTGGGCACTGTGCAATGTGGTCGTTCCTTATAAATACCCCAGTTTGTCCACTAGGATGGATGGGAAGATAATTACGCTGAGAGACGCTGAAATTAGGAAAGGTAAATGAGACCTTGAAGCGTTAGAACTAGTTTTGAAACATCACTCTTTCAATGTGATAACAGTTAACTTCCACCATCTTTCTAATATGTTACCCCCCCTCCCCCTCCCATTACCACCACCACCACATGATGAGTCACAGAACATCTTGCGCATACATTACATCTTGTTCCGCTTTTCATAATAGGCCATTGTGTGCCGGTGGGAACAGATGACAAAATTTACAAAACTGCATACACACAGGGACTGGACGAAAAAAGCACATGAGTGCTTATTCCATTATCCTCGATATAAAAGAATAAAATAAATTTTTTAAAAAAAACATTGTACCAGAGGTCAGTTTTAAAGAGTTCACATGTTATTAATCTGTTATTATTTATTAATTTATTAATTTATTTATTCTTTTATATCGAGGATAACAGAGTTTTATTAAGAAAACCAACCCTATTCAATTATTAAAAAAAAAAGAAAATTGGACAATTCTGTAAAGAATTACTACAAATTGAAAAGCAAGACACAAGGAAGAGATGAAAAATAGACAAATTTTGCATTGTAATGGGTGTTCAAGATGAGGGCTTTGGGTGTTTTAAAACACGTTTTTAAAGTAAAAGGAAAAAAACTACTATGTCGTAATACTTCAGTACAAGGTAAAAGAAACCTTATACTATACTTTTATGATCCATCAAAATCTTAAAATGGACAACCTGACCCCCACTTGCCTAAAATGACCTTAGTGGAAAAGTGGGTTAGGTGGTGTAATGCAACTCATTTCATGGTGGATGGTCACATATCACATACATAAAAAATCCAACTGGACACACAACAATGTAACAATTTTTTTTTAATGTAAACAGTATAGAAACAGTGTAAAAAGACACACACCACCACACATTAAAAAACATGGATTACTTTTCTTTGGCAGACCTGTGTTAACAAGCAAGTACAAAAGATTTTTCAAAAAAAGATGACGGCTTTTTTTAAACTTCATCTCGTAAAGCTATGATGATATATGTTTTGGGGAAAAGAAACTACATAGTTTTGGTACTTCAAGGTGTACAGGTGTCCTATAACCTATGTGGTCGTAGGGGAGCGGGGCATCAGAGACCTCAGCTTCTCTAGGGGCCAGTATTTGAGGGCGGTGCCCATCTCCTCTCCCTCGCTGCTTTACCTTCCCTGACCCTTAAGATGTAGGTACCCATTTACAGCTGGGTAAACTGGGGGACTGTACTGAAGCCAAAGCACTTAAACGGTCACCCATCCAATTGGTAACCACGCTCGATGCTGCTAAACCTTGGCAGGGGAAAGTGAGACCTCTGACACTGAGCTATGCCATCTCCACAAGTGCTTTAGGTAACCACAAATACTGGTAAGGTAGACCAATCATACCTATAACCTTTTGCTGTGATATCGGGATGACTATTTAGTTTAGTAGATGTTGTATCTGCCTTTCGGGGGTTTTCTGCGAACAAAGGATATGCCAGTATGGAGATAGTGTGAGTTAGTTCTTTGATAACTTTTTGGTCATTGACGGTACGGGGTTATTTTGTTCTGGTTTCAGAGTTATGTCCTTGTCAAAAATCTTTTTTTTACCCAGTTGTGTGATGACGATCGGTTGGACTCTATCATTGTAGTGTGTTTAAAAATTGAATGATCATTTGCTTTTCAATGGGAAGAAAGCTTAGTGCCTGGGTGAAAAAATTTGTACCTTTAAACAGATCCATCCAGAAAATGCTGTCCATTTATGTGCACGGGTGAGTGTGTGTGTTGTAGTGTTGATAGGTTATGTACTATCATATGATTTGATTTAAATGCCACATTTTGTAAACTGTCAGTGAAGAAAAATTTTGGAACATCCCCCCCACCCCCAAAAAAACAACAACAAAAATACCAATTCCAAACAAACAAAAAAAACCAACAAAAAAGCAAAACCATTGCAAAAAACATCAATTCAACAGAAAAAGCAACCAGCACCATCATTAAGTACAAACACTGCTTTTAAAGCAAACATTTTTACAAAAATATTATGATTTGTAAATTTGCCACAAACACATAATGGCATTTTCTGAGCAAAAAAAAAACTATTCACAAAATTATAACGATCTGCATATTTGCAACAAACACATAACATTGCTTTCCGAGCAAAAATTATTTACAAAAACAATGTGATCGGCAAATTTGTGACTTACAGTTGACACTGTTTTTCGAGAAAAAAAACAAACAAAATGATGATGATCTGCGAACTTGTGACAAACACATTACTTTATGAGCAAAAACTATTTACAAAATTAATGTGATCTGCATTTTTGCCATAAATCCATAACATTACTTTCTGAGCAAAAACCATTGAAAAATCATTGTGATCTGCAAACTTGTGACTCCCAGTTATTATAGTTTTCAGAGTGGCTATTTACAAAATTATTGATACAATTTCAAACTTGTGACACACACACACACACAAAGAAATTCATGAGCTTGCCCTTTTAGTACACAATTCTTATTAACTATAAAGCAGAAATGCTCTGTAAATGTACCCTTTTTACACACATTTTTCATTAACTAAAGCAGAAATGCTCTCTTAATGTACCCTTTTTTCTCATTAACTGTAAAGCAGAATGCTCTGTAATTATACCCTTTGTACAATATTTTTTTATTAACAGTAGAGAACTTGAACCGACGTGTAAAAAAAAAAAGAGTTTGAGAAGAAAGGGGGAAAGTTTTCCTTTTTTTTTCTTTCTAGAAATGCCAGAAGAAAAATGTCTAGTTTAAAAAAAGTGAATTTTGAAATGGGTCAATATTATCATACATATATATGTGTGTGTGTGTGTGTGTGTGTGTGTGGTGTGTGTGTGTGTAATATAACCATACATGTGTGTGTGTGTGTACACCCTTGGAACAAGTTCACAAAATGAATTCATTTGATAACAGCTTGAGCTATCGTAATACACTGCTAACATTGTTTATCAACATTTCACTTAGTTTTAGCACCAACTTTGAAATCTGCTCAGTTGATTGCTTTAAACTCAAGCTTTTTTTGTCTCTGTGGACTAATTTCTGCCTTTCTATCGAGTTTGCTCCCAGAAACTGTCGATAACAGAAACATAACAAGCCAAGGGAACAATAATAATTTATCCTGAAAATCTGACTGATATAGATTGATATTTTCAGGTTGTGACTGCATCTGCTCTGTATTTGATAAGCTGGAGGAATAAAGAGATGTGATCAATGAATTGTTGTTTCAAAGTGTTGCAACTCAGGGGGGAACTGAGAATGATGCAAGAATGTATGTGTGTGTGTGTGTGTGTGTGTGTGTGTGTGTGTGTGTGTGTGTGTGTGTGTGTGAGTGTGTGCTTGTGTGTGTGTGTGTGTGTGTGAGTGTGTGCTTGTGTGTGTGTGTGTGTGTGTGTGTGTGCTTGTGTGTGTGTGTGTGTGTGTGTGTGTGTGTGTGTGTGTGTGTGTGTGTGTTGTGTGTGTGTGTGTGTCTGAATCTGTGTGTGTGTGTGTGTGTTGTGTTGTGTTGTGTGGTGTGTGTGTGTGTGTGAATCTGTGTGTGTGTGTCTGAATCTGTGTGTGTGTGTGTGTGTGTGTGTGTGTGTGTGTGTGTGTGTGTGTGTGCGCGCTTGTGTGTGTGTGTGTGTGTGTGTGTGTGTGTGTGTGTGTGTGTGTGTGCGCACTTGCATGTGTGTGCTTGCATGTGTCATGAAATGCCCTTAGTTAGCATAGGCTAAAAAAAAAAAAAGTCTGAACTGAGATTTCAAAGACATAATAATGATATACACACATTTTGAATGGAAGCACATTCTACAGTAATAACAAAAATAAAATGAAAATGACAGCACTGTTAAGTACAATATAACAGATAATATCAACATCAAAAGGAACTTGGACAACATCAATGTAAAAAAAACAACAAAACCCCCGAGGTAAAGCTACAATGGCAGTCTCTAAAATATTCATAAAGAGAGAATTACATTTAAAAAAAAAAGTAATACAAAAAGATAATGACTGTATAAAACAGAGCAAATGATGGGTCCTATATAATTTTTTTTTTAAACCCTGTATAAATAACAGGAATAGACCAATATTGGTATATCAAGAATAACAATCTTATGTTCAAAAGATCAGTTCTGAAATATATCAAAATAATTAAAAAATCTCCACAAAAGGGAGGAGGAGGGGGGTGGGGGTGTATAGCATACTGGTCTGAGTGTTACACTCATGGTTTATGGGGGGGGATAGCCTAGTGGTCAGAACATTGCGCTTGCAATTTGACGACCCAGTGCGATTCCCGTTCAAGGGGATTTTTCTCCTGGAGTTAACATCAGTGCTGACTCCACTCGCCCAAAAAGTCTTTCGGATGAGACTATTTATAAACCGAGGCCCAATGTGCAAACCCATGCAGAACATCTTGCACACACGTTAAATCTTGTTCCGCTTTTCGTAAGAGTAGGCCATTGTGTGCTGGTGGGAACAGATGACAATATTTACAAAACTGCATACACACGGGGACTGGAAGAAAAAAATCACATGAGTGCTTATCCCATTATCCTTGATACAAAAGAATAAGATAAGATGAAAAAAAGCACACGAGTGCTTATTCCATTATCCTCGATAAAAGAATAATAAAACAAACACACAAAATGGCCTGGGACTGAATGCAGGTTCAAGCTTCCACCAAAATGCCTGTTCAAGGGGATTTTTCTTCCAGGATTTTTTTTCTTTTTCATTCTTCAGCTAGAGGCTCTGAGGTTTACCAATGGTGAGATTTTGCATTATATGCGACCAACCATTTTTACCCATCATTAAGGTAGCCGCGTTCTAACTCTGGATTCAAAATGAGTATTGATCCCACTCCAATGAAAGTCCCTTTAAAAAAAAATTCTTTTCTTTTTTTTTCCACTGAAAGTCCTTACAATGAGACTATAAAGCAAGGCCCTGTGTGCAAACACTCCTCTCAGAACATCTTGCACACATGCCAAAACCCTTTCTGCCTTTTAGAAGAGTAGGCCATTTGTGCTGGTTACAATCAATAAAAAATATATTTTATTTAATATAAAACGTATGTACATTGTCGCAGAACATCTTGCGCACATGTTAAAATCCTGTTCAGCTTTTCGTAAGAGTAGGCCATTGTGTGCCGGTGGGAACAGATGACACGGTTTACAAAAACTGTATACCATGGGGACTGGATGTAAAAAAAACCCACATGTTTGCTTACTCCATTATCCTTGATATAAAAGAAAAAAAAAAAAATTAAATCAATAAAAAATATATATTATATATAAAACATATTTACATTGGTGTCATGTTTAGAATCTCCCTGAAGTTGGAATGCAGCTACCTAAATGCTGGGCAAAAACGGTTGCACACGCAAAAATCTTAGCATTGGTGAACTCAAGTCTAGCCCAGAAACGAAAAAACAAAAAAAACAAAACAAAAGGATTCGTATGACTTGAGAGCTTGACTTTCATAATACTGACAACTATGAACATGATGGTTTTGTTTCAGATAATTTGGGGGTGTGTGTGTGTGGTGTGTGTGTGTGTGTGTGGTGTTATTTTATTTATTTTATTTATTATTTTAAATCGAGATATGATAGCACTCTGTGCATGTGTGTGTGTGTGTGTGTGTGTGTGTGCATATGTGTGTGTGTGTGTGCATATGTGTGTGTGTGTGTGTGTGTGGTTGTGTGTGTGTGTGTGTGTGTGTGTGTGTGTGTGTTGTTGTGTTGTGTGGGTGGTTGTGTGTGTGATTGATTTGATTTGGGAGTAGGATTGTTTTCTTGTTTGATGGAATTCATGAAGTATTTAAAGATTTCTTTTTTTTCAAAAAGAAACGAATAATTTGGAGCCCCTGTTACATCCCATACAAAAAGTCCTGTGAAAAACCAGCAGTATTTCTTTCGCATTTGTGAAACGCAAAATACAAGATTAACATTAATGATGAAAGTGTAAAAAACCCACCTCTTCCACATCCGTGATAAGCTAAATATAAAAACAAACACTAATGATGAGAACGTGTATTGAACACCCTCATTACAGAGCGTCCACTTACAATAACGTATTCTCGATGCCTGTGTCTACATGAACAATGCTTATCATAAGACAAATCCAAACAACAACAAAAAAGCAACGTCAACACACTACTCATCAGCATACACTTTACACCAACAAAAATGTCTGACTATGGCTATGACGTGTCTAGTGGTCAGGGCCTTGCCCAAAACAAAAAGTCGGTCGAGTTGGTTCGTACCGTTTGGACCAAAACTTTTTCCCCATCTTGACCAGATGGTGGTCTGGGCGCTAGTCTTTCGGATGAGACGATAAACTGAGTCATTTTAAATCAATTTAGCGACTGTAAAAGAACCACGCAACAAGGGTTTCCTGCAAAATTCTGTAAAAAACACTCTATAGGGAAAAAATACACTTGCATCAGAAAAAGAACAGAAAAAAAATGGTAGGTGCTGCACATCTGGCGACGCGCTCTCCCCGGGAGAGCCGAATTCACGCAGAGAATTGCGTGACATAATTGGTACAAAATACAAAAACAAAACCTGTGTGGGCAAAACGCTACACAAATTCACCACTTTGAACTTCAGAGCTTAGCCAAGGAATTTTTTTTTTTAAAAAAAACTAACAACAAACAAGCAAACAACGAAACACCAACAAATAAAAGTAATAACCAAAAAATACCACCATCAATTCACGTGAACACTGATAATCAGATCACAAAGAGTATACAGAGAGTAAAGATCTCATAATCTTCAGTGTCCTTAGAAGTTCAACGGCAAAGGCCAATTCAAAAACAAGAACACACCATGACTATTCACATGAAAAAACGGCAATATAAAATTCTGCTGGTCTTCCACCAAGGTGGAAAGCCATGTTTTGTATTATTATATATATACAAACAAGAACACCACCATCATACAAGTAAGCCCTCTAAACTACCCCCCTCCCCCTCCTTTTCTTTTTTTCTCTGTCAAAGGTCACTCATAATCTACCTTAAATCATTACTTTTCTGCAATTCTCCCTGCAAATATGCGCCAGGTGAGAACTTGACATTTTAATTATTGTGCCGATTTTTGTTTCTGTTTTTTTTACATTTTCAACAAAAGAGTTTAAGTGTGGAGTCCCTTTTCAGTTGAGGGAAATGAACAAAGATTGTTATAAAAAAAAAAAAAAAAAACCAAACAAACAAAGATTGTTTTCCTGAATTTCAGTCCTGTGGTCACTTTACATCCCTGCAAATGTCCTCTTTTCACAAAAAAAAAACTCCAAAAAAACCAAACCACCCTCCCCCCCAACAACCCCCCCCCCCCCCAAATCCCCCAAAAACAAACAAAAAAATATCCACCAAAAAAAAGACTCTATCACTTCCTGCTACCACTTCAAAGCCAGGCCACAACACTCTACAAAATTTCACCACCATTTTCTATGTGGTAAAAGGTTCTTCTAAAACCATATATCATCATCTTCAAAGTTCACCATCCTCTCCTCCTCCTCATCATCAACAACAACTGTGTACCAAAGATATCTCAAGGCTAGTTTATTAACGCCATCTTTTGAGTTCACCACCACACAAAATATTTCTCTAAAGTGGATCGGTGGTCTAGGTGGTAACGCGCCTTGCCTAGAAAGCAAAAAGTCCAGGTCGGAGTGTGCGGTGGTTCGTACCCTGTTTGGGCCCAAAACTTTTTCCCCATCCATTTGACCACAAGTGGTGATCTGGGCGCTAGTCTTCTGGATGAGACAATAAACTGAGGTCCCGTGTGTTACACATCACTATTTAGCACACGTAAAAGAACCCATGGCAACAAGGGGGTTGACCCTGGCAGAATTCTGCAGAAAAAAGCCACTCTGATAGGGAAACAATTAACACAGTTGCATACAGGACAAAGAAAAAAAAAAAAGGGTACGCGCTGCACTTGTGGCGATGCGCTCTCCCCGAGGAGAGCAACCTGAATTTCACAGAGAAATCTGCTGTGACATAAAGTGGTACAAATACAAATACAAAGCTATTTTATCTATGCCATCTTTTGAATTTGTCATAGTCAAAGATTTCTGTAAAACTAGTTTTTCTTGTTTTTTTTCCCTCTCTCTAAAGCTATTTTATTTATGCCATCTTTCAAGTTCACCACCACAATCAAAGACTTCTCTAAAACTAGTTTTTCTTCTTTTCCCTCTCTCTCTAAAAAGCTACTGTATCTACGCCCATCTTTCAAAATTCACCCAAAAACACTCTCTAACAAACACTTTCCTTCCAATTTCTTAACTGCAGCTTCTGTAGCCCACCTCCCCCTGGGTGGTGTCACGAATCCACTGGATGTATTTGGCCACGCGGGTATACCCCCCGAAACAGGCCGAGCCCGTGCAGGCGCGCAGCAGTTGCCCCCCCTTGGAGAGGCGGACGTGGGCGCGCTTGTTGACGTTCTCCTGCTGAGGGTCCTCCGGCAGACCCCAGCTGACGATGCCCTCCAGAACCCAGCCCCGGTCCTCGTCTGCAGGAAAAACAGTGAGGGTGTCATGGAGTGTAATGAGGAATGTCATGTAAATGAGGATGTAATGTAATGTAATGTAATGTAAGTGGATGCTTGTAATATTTATTTTATTTTTTTATTTTATTCTTTTATATCGAGGATAATGGGATAAGCACTTATGTGCTTTTTTACATCCAGTCCCCGTGTGTATGCAGTTTTTTAAAAGTGCCATCTGTTCCCACCGGCACACGATGGCCTACTCTTACGAAAGAAAAGCGGAACAGGATTTAATGTGCGTGCAAGATAGATGTAATGTAATGAGGATATAATATAATGAGGATATAATGTAATTGGAAGTGGAAGCTTATATCTATTTATTTATTTGTTTATTTATTTATTCATTTATTTATTTATTTATTTATTTATTTATCTATTTTATTTATTTATTTCACTCTTTTATATCTTTTATATTTTTGTAAGAGTAGGCCATTGTGTGTCGGTGGGAACAGATGACAATACTTACACAACTGCATACACACAGGGACTGGATGAAAAAAAAGCACATGAGTGCTTATCCCTTTATCCTTGATATAAAAAGAATAAAACAAAAAATAAAAAATAAAAAATAAACTCTTGACTAAGTGATATTCAATCAAACAATCAGTGTCAGAGTTGGGTTTGTGAGCTGTGTGATACAAATATGATTCATAACACGACGACAATACTGACCTTCAACGACAAAGGGTCCACCAGAATCTCCATCCGTTGCATCCTCCAGACTGGAGTTGCTGATAGCGCAGAAGATTCCGTCGGTCAACACCTCACCATTGTAACCTGGGTGAGAAGGTGGGAAAAAAAACACCTCCTTGAGATAAACTTGCTTCCTACCTGCTGATTATCAGGGTAGTATAATTGTGACTCTCCACCACATAAGGAGTCACATTGCACCAGAGGTTAAGTTTTTAGTTATTGACAAGATATTATTAATCTGCAATATAAAAAAAAAAGGATATTTAATACAAAAAAAACTGATTGAAAATCGGACAATTCTGCGCAAAGTTATTACAAATTGAAATGATAGACTGCAGGATGTGACAAAATGAGAAACAGGCAAGTTTATTTTCGTAACAGATTGTCAGAATGAAGGCTTGGGTATTTTCAAAACACATTCATAAGCGAAAAAAAAAATTATGCCTTGATATTTCATTACAAGGCAGAATAACGGATGCAGTATAAATATCGATCAAAATCTAAAAATTGACAATTTGAACCCCACCTGCTTTTAGTGGCTTCTAGTGCAAAATTGGGTAATGTGCTAAGCAACTCATTTTGTGGTGGAGCATCACATAATATGTCAGTTTAATCTTATACTGCTCTGCACTTCACTAGAGTACAATACAGTACAGTTTGACCCCCAAAATCGAACTGAATGTCAAAGTCATTTGGATGAGACTATAAACTGAGCGCCCATGTGTGAATGCATGCACAACATCTTGTGAACATGTTAAAACCCGTTCCGCCTTTCGGAAGAGCAGGCCATTGTGTGCCGGGAGGAGCTGATGACAAAATTATTAAAAACCAGCATGCACACAGGTGTCGTGTTTAGACACCATCCCTGAGAAAAAATTGGGGAGATGGAGTCCCCAGGACAGTTTGGGGCTGTATATGGCAACGTTCTGGCGGCTCCTGCAATGGCACTAGAACCATTCATATCAGCGATTGCCTTTCCAGTAGACCATTCCAGTAATGTGGAGAGGGAGGGAGGGGTCTGCTGCATGGGTAACAGCTTGCCCTCCGCGGTTGCTTACCCAGGCTTTGCTCTGTAGAGCCTACAATGCAACTCCATAGTCTTCTGAGACTGACAGATGCCTACCTAATACGGTACAGACCACTTCACTCCACTACACTGTACTGTACGACACTTGCAGAATCTTATACTGCACTACATTACAACACTGCACGGCACTACACTACACTGCGCTGCACTGAGCGTGGTTACCAGTTGGATGGGTGACTGTTTGCGCGCCTTGGATTCAGTACAGTCCCTCAGTTCACCCAGCTGTAAATGGGTACCTGCCCTCTTTAGGGTCAGGGAAGGTAAAGCAGCAAGGGAGAGGAGATGGGCGCCGCCCTCAATATGCTGGCCCCTAGAGAAGCTGAGGTGTCCTATAACATCTGTGGTCTAGGGGAGCGAGGTGTCAGAGACCTTAGCTTCTCTAGGGGACCAGCATGTTGAGGGCGGCGCCCATCTCCTCTCCCTCACTGCTTTACCTTTCCCGACCCTAAAGAGGGCAGGTACCCATTTACAGCTGGGTGAACTGGGGGGACTGTACCGAAGCCAAGGTGTGCAAACAGTCACCCATCCAACTAGGTAACCACGCTCGATGCTGCTTAACCCTTTCAATACGGCAAGCTTGTTTTCCGGCTCAGCTTTCTGCTACCCTTCAGTCCTGTAAGGAGAAAAACCGGCGCAACCGAATTCTCCTTCAATTCCTGGGTTTCTGAGGTGCAGAAGAGTGCAAAATGGATACCTAGGTAAATTTTACATACATACACACACGAAACTTTATAAACATTCTCGTGGGAAAGGAGAAGCAGTGTTTGCCATATCAAAACTACTTTCCTTGAGTCCGTTGATGCCAGTTAGCCGCATGACGGGTCACTATAAACAACCCCCCCTCTGGCACCGTTATCGCCGGAGAAAATCAGCTGACAGGACTGAAGGGGAGAGCGCGGGGGTAGAAATTCAGGATAGGGGAAGTAATTGTCAGCAGGTATTCAGTATTGTAAGGGTTAACTTGACTTGGGAGGGGGGGGGGGGGAAGCGAGTGCTCTGACCACTGCGCAATTTTTTTCCCCTTTTACCTTTTTCTTCTTTAAAAATTTTTTTTTTTTTTTTTTGGGAAAAGCAAGCGCTCTGACCATTGAGCAATTTTTTTCCCCTTTACCTTTTTTTTGGGGGGGGGGGTAAATTTTTTTTGTATTTAATTTTTTTTCTCCCTTTACCTTTCTCCTTAAAAAACTCTCCGCACTGCGAAGCGTTGATGACGGTCAGGGGCAGCTCCTGCAAGAGGGGAGACAACCCATCGTTCTCCGTCTGTCCCCAGCCAGTGACCATCCCTTCCTCGCCGCCCTGCAGAGGGTTGTCTCCCCTGGGCAGACAGGCCACGCCCACTTGATGGGCAATCTCGGCTGGGGTCCTCAGCTGTAGCAGGGCAATGTCGTTGTGCAGGGAATCCGCGTCGTAATCGTCGTGGATGAAGATGTTTGCCACGCCAAATTTCTCCTGTATCATACACAGACAGACACAGACACACGTTCAATATTTTTTCTTAATCTGTTAATGTTAAGAATACCTTTTATTTGCTGTTACTAATTATCACAAGCGGCCACTGTAGTCTAGTGGTTAGGGCGTTGGACTCGTAATCTAAAGGTTACGGGTTTGATCCCAGGTTTCGGCTATGGCGTTGTGCCCTTGGAAAAGGCACTTTACGGCTATTTTCTCACCCCACCCAGGTGTAAAAGGGGTACCAACCTTGTGTTGGGGGTTAACCCTGCCATAGACTGGCGTCCTATCCAGGGGGGAGTCTGACTCTCAGTCGCTTAACGCCACAGAAACTGGGATAAGCACCGGCCCGATGAGCCTTAGGCTCGAGACAGGCTTAAACTTTAACTTTTAACTATTTATTACACACACATACACACACACAAGCGCGCACGCACACACACATTAGATCTCTCTCTCTCTCTCTCTCTCTCTCTCTCTCTCTCTCCAGTCTCCTATCTTAGGGTCGTCTGGTATCACTTAAAGTGGAAAGACGTGAAAATTGAAGACTTACACACACACGTACACACATACACATACACACACATACACACACACACATACATACACACATGTACACACACACACACACACACACACTTACACACACATACACACACACACACGCACACACACATGCACGCATGCACACACACACACATACACACACATACATACACGCACACACATACATACACACACACACATACACACACACACACACACACACACATACATACACGCACACACATACATACACACACACACATATACACACACACACACACACACACACACACACACAATACACACACACACACACACACAAACAACACACACACACACACACACACACACACACACACACACACACACACACACACACACACCACACACCATGAATCTTGTGCACATGTTAAAAAATCCTGTTCTGCTTTTCCAAAAGAGTAGGTCATTGTGTGCCGGTGGGAACAGATGACAATATTTACACAACTGCATACACACGGGGACTGGATGATGAAAAGCACATGAGTGCTTATACCATTATTCTCAATACAAAAGAATAAAATAAAATCAATAAATAAACACCATGAATCTTGCATACATGTTAAAAAATCCTGTTTCGCTTTTTCAAAAGTGTAGGTCACTGTGTGCCGGTGGGGGCAGATGGCAGGATTTTTTGGTTTTTTTACAAAAAAAAACTGCATACATGTGGGGACTGGATGTAAAACAAAAAGGTTTATGAGTGCTTATTTCATTATCTTCGACCTGGTTTCGATTCACGTTTGAGGGGATTTTTCCCCTGGAGTTAACGTCAGCGCTGACTTCACTCTCCCCACTAATCCTTCGGATGAGATTATAAACCGAAGCCCTGTGTGCGAGTGCACGCAGAACATCATGCACACACGATAAATCCTGATTCGCTTTTCAGAAGAGTAGGCCATTTTGTGCCGGTTCTAGCCCAGGCACAGCTGTCAGTTCCCCCATCACTTTCAGCAACTCTCAGCTACTATCCATCCCTTCCCATCCCAGCCCCGCTGGTGCTAATCATAGCAGGACCTGACCACACTGCGCTTGCTAAAAGGAAGGGGCACTCTAAATTTGGCACTGGGACTTGTGTGTGTGTGTGTGTGTGTGTGTGTGTGTGTGTGTGTGTGTGTGTGTGTGTGTGTGTGTGTGTGTGTGTGTGTGTGTGTGTGTGTGTGTGTGTGCATGTGTGCGTGCATATGTGTGTGTGTGTGCATGCGCACATAGGAGAGTTTGAAATTTATTGTGTGACTTTATGACTGGCTGAGATATTGCTGATTTGTGGGTGCTTTTTATATTGTGAGAGATGCGAGCTGATGTTTGAATATTGTGTTGTGGTATTTTTCCTGATTTTATGTTTGCATGTTTTCTGTTTTTATGGGTGGCTCATAACCCTGTGAAATTCTCTGTCTTTGAGGAAAATAAAGTATTTGAAATTGAAAAGTTTTGCTGGATTTGCGTAATGTGGGGGGTGGGGGAGGAATCCCAAATACCGATTGCACTGACCTCGTATTTCTTGTCGCGAGCCTGTAAGCGGGCAACAGTACTGGACGATAGGCCATAGGTCAGACGGTAAAGTGATGGATCCTTTATCTGGAAGGAAATAAACCCACAATGTCTCATATCAACGATGACATCAGTTAAGCAAGCATATATGCTGCAACCATACACGCATGCGATGCATGCGTGTATACACACATATACACACACATATTTAACAGACACACACACATATTTAACACACACAGACACAGACACTCTCTCTCTCTCTCTCCCACTCTCCCCAAAAGTCCTTCGGATGAGACTTTAAACCGAGGCCCCGTGTGCGAACGCAAGCAGAACATCTTGCGCACACGTTAAATCCTGTTCCGCTTTTCGTAAGAGTAGGCCATCGTGTGCCAGTGGGAACAGATGACAATATTTACAAAAACTGCATACACACGGGGACTGGATGAAAAAAAGCACATGATTGCTTATTCTGTTATCCTCGATATAAAAGAATAAATAAAATAATAAATAAAATAAATAAACACACACACACACACACACACACCACTCACCCACAATATCACACCCCCCCCTCCCCCATCCACCACCCTCCCACTCCCTCCCCACCAACCCACCCCCAAACCTACCCACACTGACCTCTGTGGATTTGTCGACAGTGACCAGTGTGCTGCAGTGATGGCCCACCTCTGGTGCACCAGTGTGGCTCCACAGGAGAACTCGCCTGTCCTTTCTGCACCTCCATCAGGGCAGCCTGCCACGGCCACTGCCACGATGTGCGACGCCTTCCTCCCATGATCTGGGGCACCAGGGGAACGTTTCGAACCCCGCACACTGAAAAATCGGCCACACAGTTAGTGAGTTTTGTTTTGTGTGTGGTGGTAGGCACCCACCCATCAGTCTTGGAAGACTATGGAGTTGCACTCTATAGTCTTTAGAGCGCAAAGCTTGGGTTTATTTTATTTTATTTATTTATTCATTTATTTTATATCGAGGATAATGGAATAAGCACTCATGTGCTTTTTTTCATCCAGTGTGTATGCAGTTTTTTTAAATGTCATCTGTTCCCACTGACACACAATGGCCTACTCTTACGAAAAGCAGAACAGGATTTAATGTGTACGCAAGATGTTCTGTGTGCGTTCGCACACGGGGCCTCGGTTTACAGTCTCATCTGACAGACTTTGGGGGGAGTCAAGCACTGTTTTGTTTTATTGTGTGTGAGTGTGTTTGTTTTTTGAAGAAAAGAAATGATGGTCCAAAATAAGAAAAAAAGTTTATGAAAGTGATAACTACAGTGGTTGTATCACTTCCACATAATGCGTCCCCCCCAAATGTCACGGCCACGCCACGATGTGCGACGCCTTCCCTCCCATGATCTGGGGCACCAGTGGAATGTTTTGAACCCCGCACACTGAAAAAACGCCACACAGTTGGGTTTTGTTTTGTGTCTATCAATTTATTATTTTTTTTAGAAAAAGAATTCATGTTCAGAAAAAAAAGAAAACAGTTTTTTTTTTTTTAAAGAATTCATGTTCAAAAAAAGAAAACAATTTATTTTTAATCTATTTATTTCTTTCTTTTTACAGAAGAATTCATGTTCAGAAAGAAAAAAAAGTTTATGCAAGTGATAAATACAGTATCACTTCCACAACATAATCCCCTCCCCCCCCAAAAAAAAACAACAACCCAAACCAACCAAAAACAAAACAAAAAAAACCCCAACAACACACACACACAGGGAAAAAACCACTTTAACTTTCCAGGTGGGATGGATGAGCGAGTCAGAGTTGCACATTCTGGGTGACTACCCAAGAGTGTTAAGCTGGGGAACGCCCAACAACAACAACCATCCCTGAGAAAAGTTAGCCTGCAGCTACATTAAAGTAAAAAATTTAAAAAATGGTTGTGTACACGCAAAATCTTACCCAGGTTGAACACCAGAGCTCTTAAGATGGGACATGGGGGTCGAAAGATTTTTTGTTTACAAGCCCATGTTAAAAGTTGTGCCATATAATATATATATATATATTTGAAAGAGCATCACTTGTAAAGTCTAAAAATCAAAGAATTACTCAGTTTTCTGCACTGTTGCCATGGAAATAATCCAATGTGGCCACCAAAACTAAATGTTTCAAAAACCCCTAAACCTTTTTATCTATAACAAGTAGAAGTAACCTGTTTCTACAGACATGTTTTACGGCCTGAATTCTTTAGTCACACAGGGAAGAAATCTCCATAAATGTATCCAGCAATTTTTCTTTCTTAAAAAAACATAATTTTGGCCACTTTTGGACCTGTGTCTAACCTTAAGAAATTGAGGAATGGAACTACCCTGCTCCCCCTTTCTCCCTTCCCCCTCAAATAATAAAACAAACACAACAACTCCCCTGCCCCCCCTCCCCCCCGGACGGATAGCCTAGTGGTCAGAACATTGCGCTGGCAATTTGTCGACCTGGGTTCGATTCCGGTCGAGGAGATTTTTCTCCTGGAGTTAACATCAGTGCTGACTCCACTCTCCTCAAAAGTCTTTCAGATGAGACTAAACCGAGGCCCCATGTACGAACGCACACAGAACATCTTACCACACGTTAAATCCTGTTCCGCTTTTCATAAGAGTAGGCCATCATGTACCGGTGGGAACAGATGACAAGATTTACAAAACTGCACACACACGGGGCCTGGATGAAAAAAAAGCACATGAGTGCTTATTCAATCACCCTCAATATAAAAGAATAAAATAAAAAAATAAATAAAAATAATAATAAAACAAACACAACAAACAACTCACCAGGAATACATTTGGGCGCCTGAAGAGGCGCAGGGTCCTTGTTGAGATGACACCGGAGATGGTCGCTGCCATTGACACAGTGGTAATTGCTGTCGCAGGAAAACTCGAACCGGGAGAAGGGGGGAACAACGTCTGGGGGCAGTTCGTAGGTTTTCTCCTGGAGAAAGTCGCTGCCTCTGTGCTTGCTGTTTGAACCAGGACAACGGTTGGTTTGTTATTTGGGACAATGGTTTTTGGATAATACTGGTTTGTTTTTTGGACAACAGTCAGTGTTTGTTTTTTTTCCAACCAGGATAATGGTCGCTTGTTTTTGGACAACAGTTTTTAAAAAATTATTACTTAAAAAAAAAAAAATTTTTGACAACAGTTAGTTTGTTTTTTGGACAACAATTGGTTTGTTTTTTGGACAACAGTCGGTAGTTTTTTCTTGTACCAGGATAACGGTCGTTTGTTTTTGGACAACTGTTAGTGTGTTTTTTGGACAACGGTTTGTTTTTGGACAACAGTCATTTGACAACAGGTGGTTTGTTTTTGGACAACAGTTAGTTTGTTTTTTGGATAACAGTCAGTGTGTTATTTGGACAACGGTTTGTTTTTGGACAACAGTCGTTCGACAACAGGTGGATGAGACTATAAACTGAGGTCCCATGTGCAAACAGCAGAACATCTTACACAGACATTTTTTTAGAAGAGTAGGCCATTGTGTGCCAGTGGGAACAGATGACAAACTTTACAAAACTGCCTACACACAGGGACTGGATGTAAAAAAAGCAAATGTGTGCTTATTTCATTACCTTCAAAATAAAAGAATAAACTTTTAAAATCTGTCTGTCTGTCTGTCTGTCTGTCTTCTTTTTGTCTTGATCTTTTCCCTGATAAGGGCGGGGACTAGATGTAAAAAGCACATGAACGCTTATTCATTATTCTCAAAATAAAAGAACTTGACTTGACTCTGTCTCTCTGTGTCTCTGTCTCTCTCTGTGTCTCTGTCTCAATCTCTCTGTCTCTCTCTCTAGGGGACGGATAGCCTAGTGGTCAGAACATTGCGGTCGCAGTTTGACGACCCGGGTTCAAGTCCGGTTGAGGAGATTTTTCTCCTGGAGTTAACATCAGTGCTGACTCCACTCTCCCCAAAAGTTCTTTGGATGAGACTTTAAACCGAGGCCTCGTGTGCGAACGCATGCAGAACATCTTGCGCACACGTTAAATCCTGTTCCGCTTTTCGTAAGAGTATGCCATCTTGTGCCAGTGGAAACAGATGACATTTACAAAACTGCATACACACGGGGACTGGATGTAAAAAAGCACAAGAGTGCCTATTCCATTATCCTTGATATAAAAGAATAAATCAATCAATCAATCAATCTCTCTCTCTGTCTCTCTCTCTTTCTCTCTGTCAGTCTGTCTGTCTGTCTGTCTCTCTCTGTGTCTCTCTGTCTCTCTCTCTCTGTCTCTCTCTCTGACTCTCTCTCTCTCTCTCTGTCTCTCTCTCTGTCTCTCTCTCTGACTCTCTCTGTCTCCCTCTCTCTCTCTCACTGTGTATACGTACTTACCAGTTCTGCCCTCTGCAGTATCTGATGTGTGGATCTCCTGGAGGCAAAACAACTTTGCACGCTGCCACTGAAACACACAATGAGAGTCTCACCATCACTGCTTGTTGCTGATATCACATTCCTACACATACATAAAGGTAAAAAGGTAAAGGTGTCCCATAACCTAGCTGGTCGTAGGGGAGCTGGGCATCAGTGACCTCAGCTTCTCTAGGGGCCAGCATATTGAGAGTGGCGCCCATCTCCTCTCCCTCGCTGCTTTACCTTCCCTGACCTTAAAGAGGGCAGGTACCTTTTGACAGCTGGGGGAACTGTACTGAAGCCAAGGCGCGCAAACGGTCACCCATCCAATTGGTAACCATGCTTGATGCTGCTTAACTTGACTAGGGGAAAGCGAGTGCTCTGACCACTGAGCTATCCCGCCCCCATATACATACATTAATTTCCAGTATTCAGATAAGGACATTTATTTCTTAAAGAATTTTGTACACATGAATGCGTGTATGCTCACTCTCATTTGCAAACACATATACATATACACACACACGCATGCATGCAAGTACAGGCACACCCACATGTACACACATACATACACATACAAGTAGTACACATGCACACACACACAAACACACACATATGTGCACTCGCACATACACATGCACACATAGACACACACAGAGACACAGACAGACAGACAGACAGACAGACAGACAGACAGACAGACAGACACACACACACACACACACACACACACACTCACTCACTCACTCACTCATACACACATGCACATACATTCATTATGCTCCAAATAAAATAATACTAATAAAAAGAACACACACACATACACATACACACGTACACACACACACACACACACACACACACACACACACACACACACACACACCCTTTACACCTCAGAGCTATAGCCAAGGAGCAAAGAGAGAGACAGAAAAAAAAAAGAACCCCCCCCCCACCCCCCACCCCCCCCCCCCCCACCCCCACTACCCACCAAACTTACAAAACGACCCATCAATTCCCTCTGATCCTGACAGCGTGCCATTGGTAAAACAAATTCTCTCGTTCTCTCCTTCACCAAGTTTGCGGTAAGAACATCATGCATATTGAAACTCCACACTGGCAGTAATAGAGAGAAATATAATCAATGAAAGATAATTTTTTAGTAATAATAATAATAATAATAATGATATGATGATGATGATGATGATATGAATGATAATGATAATAATAATAATAATAATAATAATAATAATAATAATAATAATAATAATAATAATAATAATAACAATAACAACAACAATAATAATAATAATAATAATAATAATAATAAAATAAATAATAATAATAATAATAATAATAATAATGATAAGAAGAAGAAGAAGAAGAAGAAGAATACATGGAATTTATATAGCGCTATATCTTGCAAAAACAAATCAAAGCGTTTTTATTCCGAGGATAATGAATCAGCACTCATGTGCTTTATTACATCCAGTCCCTGCTCTTATCAGGGTTAACATCAAAATTATAAAAAAAACAAACCGCTGTAACTAATGACAATAATAAACAAAATAACAAAAACAAGAGACAAAAAGAGACAAGTAACAAGCAGAGGTCAAGAAAGAAAGACAAAAAAGGCAGCAATAAAATAACGAAGAGAGAGAGAGGGGGGAGAGAGAGAGGGATTTGATTTATTCTTTTATATCGAGGAAAATGGAATAAGCAATCTTGTGCTTTTTTACGTTCAGTCCCAGTGTGTATGCAGTTTTGTAAATGTCATCTGTTCCCACCGGCACACAATAGCCTACTCTTACAAAAAGCGGAACAGGATTTTAACGTGTGTGCAAGATGTTCTGCGCACGTTCGCGCATGGTGTGTTGGTGGGGAACAGATGACAAGATTTACAAAACTGCATACATACGGGTACTGGATGTAAAAAAAGCACACGAGTGCTTATTCCATTATCCCTGGAGTTAACATCAGTGCTGACTCCACTCTCCCCAAAAGTCCTTCGGATGAGACTTTAAACCGAGGCCCCGTGTGCGAACGCACGCAGAACATCTTGCGCACACGTTAAATCCTGTTCTGCTTTTCGTAAGAGTAGGCCATCGTGTGCCGGTGGGAACAGATGACAATATTTACAAAACTGCATACACACGGGGACCGGATGTAAAAAAGCACATGATTGCTTATTCTGTTATCCTCGATATAAAAGAATAAATAAAAATAAATAAATAAATCCTCAATGTAAAAGAATAAATAAATGAATAAATAACCCCCCTCAATATCATGTGTAAAGGTAGGTGTACGCTATTCAGCGACCGGAGGAAGAAAGTGTGACTGATGGAGATAACCCTACAGACCAAGCTAGCTGTACGGCCCACGAGAGGAGCTGGAAAGGACATGTCATTATTTTTCCCAGACACATCTGACAGTGTAAAGCGAACGAGAGAAGAAAAATATCATGTGTGTGATCACCTACGTCTGTCCCGGGTAGATTTCTGTTTTGTTGGTGTCGGCGGCAACTTTGTTGGAGGAGGGCTGCACAGGACACATCTTGCCGCGCTGCATGTCTTCACACGCTTTGGGGACACATCTGAAAACACAGGTCAGAAAACAACAAAATCACAATAATGATAACGATTCTTTATACACACTTTACATCTGAAAACACAGACCAGAAAACAACAAAATCACAATAATGATAACAACTCTTTATACACACTTTACATCTGAAAACAGACCAGAAAACAACAAAATCACAATAATGACAACGACTCTTTATACACACTTTACATCTGGAAACACAGATCAGAAAACAACACACAAGTGTACAAGTGGATCAGTGGCCTAAGTGGTAACCCACCTAGCCTAGAAAGCAAAAAATCTGGGCCGTAGTGTGTGGTGGTTCGTACACCGTTAGGGCCAAAACTTTTTTCCCTATCCATTCAGGCCCTGAGTGGTGGTCTGGGCGCTAGTCTTTCGGATGAGACGATAAACCGAGGTCCGGTGTTTTACACATCACTTTTTAGTGCACGTAAAAGAACCCATGGCAACTAGGGGGTTGACCCTGGCAAAATTCTATAGAAAAAGGCCACTCTGATAGGGAAAAAATACACTTGCATGCAGGAAAAAGAGAAAAAAATGGGTAGGTGCTGCACTTGTGGCAACACGCTCTCCCTGGTGAGAGCAGCCCAAATTTCATGCAGAGAAATCTGCTGTGAAATAAAGTGGTACAAAGTACAAAATACAAAAATACAAATTCACAATAATGATAATGACTCTTTATACATACTTTCCTTTTTTTTTTTAAAAATCTTTCCAGAGAGTTCTTGGAATATATCAGAAAGTAGTTCAGTAAAGTCCCCCCAGTTCACCCAGCTGTCAATGGGTACCTGCCCTCTTTAGAGT
>CM060332.1:47804871-47809871 GCA_030674155.1 Stramonita haemastoma | reverse complement strand
GGATTTCATGATGGTTCATTTATGGGTTATTTCCTCGTCGTTGTCAAAAGTAGAAGTCTGGTTTTAGCAGTTTGACTTTATTGCATTGAACAGTTTGGTTAAAGAACCATAATAACAACACTTCAGTTATTTTTGGGGGGTGCTTTTCATAAAATGGTTGCTAATGGTCAACATCACATGGGTAATATTTTTTTTAAAACCTCCTAAAGTAAAGAATCCTCGATATAAAAAAATAAATAAATAAATAAATAAATAAATAAATAAATAATAAATAATCATTACAGATTAAGTTGAGTTTTAAGTTGAGTTGAGTCGAGTTGAGTTGCATACTGTTTTCAGGCATGGGCAAATTTGCCTGTACATAAAAATCAGGCTTTTCTCCGAGGGGAGAGCATGTCACAGCAAAGCAGTGCCACCCTTTTTTTTTTTTTTTTTTAGGGGGCAGGGAAGGGGGGGGGGGGGTTAGGGGTTGGGGTTGGAAGACTAAATTTTGCACACAGAATAGAAATCTGTTGTGACTGCACACTTGCCATATCACCTAACTACCACATAGTATTGCACACATATTCTCAACCTGAACATCATGCGATATTCCAAATCTTCATACTAAACTACCGTCACACTATTGCTTTATTAGCCACTTCAGTAACATACATATTTACCATACGAAATCACACTATCTATTGCGTTACAGTAAAATTAATCACCACACTTGGGAGGATCCTCGTTCCATTTTCCAGAATTATGTCGGCAGCGAAGTGCCTTTGGGCCGACCCTAACTCTCCCGTCAGTGCACCGGAACTCCATTTTGTAGACATCTTAATGTTGTAAACATAATAACCATTATGATCAGTAAACGTCCATTATTTTTTTTTTGCATTTCATCATTGCAGTCTAGATGAGCCATGAGCTATGTAACTGGTCTTGAGTACATTTCTTTTATTTCAAGTATAAAAGGTAATAAATAACTTAAACATCTAAAAATTAAAAAACCCAAACAAACAAAACTAAATAACTGTAACATCTTAACATGGTGTCTAAACTCAACCCCTTTGTTAATTATTTTGTGATCTGTTCCTACTGGCACCAAAAGACACTTGCTTCCGCAAGGCAGAATGGGTTTTTAACATGTACACGAAATGTTCTGCATGCATTTGCACATGGGGCCTCAAGTTTACAGTCTCATCCTGAAGGACTGTGACTGTGACATTCAATGCACTTTTCTCATCAAACTACCTAGGAAGAAAACCAAGGGCTGGGAACTGAGCCCAGAACCTACTCATGGTTTACTTGTTAGGCAGGTGAAATTTTAACTGTCTTGCCACCTTTCTTCTTGACCTGTTCTGATGCTCAAGCTGCTAAAGACATGTTTACAGTGACAGATGATATGTATGGATAGGTATATTTAGCCTGGACTGTCCTGGTCATGTGGTCAGGATGGAGTTGTCTGTTGCCCCTTGTAGGCTGAATGCCCTTTGGCCATGTTCACTCACTCCCTATGACCTACTGCAATTGCAGTGCAGTGGTGTCGTGCACAACACTTGCCTAGGAACCATTGTGATTGCAGGATCTGACCTTCAGATTTTTTTTTTAGGTCAATGACGACAACTTTCGCAACTGGCTTTTGAGTTTGACCTTCCACCTGCATTCAACAATAAACGCTAAAAATGTCATGCATCTTGTGTTGAGTATCGTTTCAGTTATGCTTTTTTTATTTTTTTAAAAACAATTTATCAACAGACACAGCCAGCTTAATGGTTGGAAACACAAAATCTTGCCATTGATAAACTTTAGAGCTCTAGCTATGAAACACACACACACCACACACACACACACACACACACACACACACACACACACACACACACACACACACACACATGCCACACACACATACACACAAACACACAAACACAAACACACACACACACACACACACACACACACCACCCTTCCTCCTCCCCCCCCAGGATCTAGAAAACATTAAGGGTTCAAGCAAACCGCCCTTGTGTAAAATCACACACACACCAACAACAACAAAAACAACAACAGTGCACTTTCACTATCCAAACATGTCCACTGACCTCTCTTTGTGAAGTAGGGATGTACAGTCATGTATTCTGTGATGTTGGGTGTTTTACATGGTCGTTCTGGAACATGATCAAGAGACCACATTTATAAAACATCTGTAAACCTTTATCGCATTTCATTAAACCTTCCCATCACCTACATACCACACACACAACGTCCAGAAAAAAACAAACACCATTGCACTTTTTGAGAAAAGATACATTTTACTGTCAGTATTGGCCAAGGCCAAAAGCAGTGTCAGTTATTGATGTCAGCTAATTGCCAAGGCCTACATGAAAAATGTTGTTATGCTGTAAAATGTTATGTTGGAATTGCCTTCACCATGACAAAAGCCTTAACATAGCAACCTGCACTTTCTTTAAAAGTGACTAAAAATTTCCTCTGAAGTCAGAGTATGGCTGCCTTATGGCGAGGTTACTTGAAAACAGTCATACACACAAACTTCTTATTCAGTGTGCAATTTTAATCTCACTGTGATTCCCAGGTGGGATGGATGGGTGAGTCAGAGTGTACATTTTGGGTGACCCCAGAGTGTTGTTAAGCTGGGGAACGCACAACAGCATAAATCCCTGAAGTTGGAATGTTTTCTACCGTCATGGTGGGCAAAAAAATCTCACCCATTGGTGAACCTCTGAGCTCTGGACAAGGAACAACCACCAACCACACCAAAAAAAACCCTCAACAAAAAAAAAAAAACAACTAAAAAATTGTTGTATTTATTGTCCGCATGTTCGACATGACCTCAAAACAGCAGAGAGAGCAGCTGCTGTTTCGGAATTGGTCAGAAATTTGATTATAGTGGAGATGCCTTGCCACAGCACACTCCCACTCTCTCGGCCAAGAGGCAAAGAACAGTCAGCATTGGAGATGTTCTCCAAGGCTAACTAGATCTAGCCTCAGGGCTGCAGCACATAAGGACTGTGCAAGTCAAGCCTCTAGTCAGAAGTCATAGTTGATCACTAAAAGACAGCTGTAAAGTGGCATTCATGAGTGGAAAAAAGCCATGATCATACAGCGCTTCACTTTGTGCTGTTGCCCCCATCGTCAATGGCTTAATCAAGAACTGTGATCAATAAGCCCACAGCTGTCAGTTTCCCCACTTTCAGCTCCTTCAGGAGTAATTATCCCATCCCAGCCCATCCCACTGTGGCAGCTGGTGCTATTCATAGCAGGAGATGCCCAACATGACTAGGTAAAGAAGGGGCATGCTAAATTTAGCACTCTTGACAAGGCCCTACTGAGTGATGTTGGATTTGTGCAT
Organism: Stramonita haemastoma; assembly: GCA_030674155.1. Taxonomy (NCBI): domain Eukaryota; kingdom Metazoa; phylum Mollusca; class Gastropoda; order Neogastropoda; family Muricidae; genus Stramonita; species Stramonita haemastoma. Next base: position 47,806,519 of record CM060332.1, on the reverse strand, counting down.
TGTGGCCCAGGCACTGAGGCACAAACTACAACAAACCTCCTCTTCTTCCTGCATACCATTCTGACAGCGCAGGCCCATCTGTCGGGGGGGCAGTCGGAGCAGATGGCGTTGGGGTTGTGGCGCGGGCAGCGGGTACAGTTCTCCAGGGACTGACACAGCTCCGCCTCCGACGTGCAGGGCTCGCATTCAGGGCCCCAGGACGTGTAGTACTCACACCTGCAACAGCAGGTGAGGGGCTGGTGTGACAATTTTATTTATTAGTCTCTTTCTGTCTGTGTTTCAATACAATATTCTTCTTTTTCTCCTCTCTCTCTCTCCATATCATTAGAATGTTTTCATTTTCTCTGCATCATTTTGTTACAATATTCTTCTTCTGTCTCTAAATCATTACAATATTCTCCTTCTGTCTCTATTTCATTTTAATATTCTCCATATCATTACAATATTTTCATTTTCTCTACATCATTTCATTACAATATTCTCCTTCTCGCCGCGCTGTGGCTAGTGGTTAGGGCATTGGACTCGTAATCTAAAGTTGCGGTTCGATCCAGCTATTCCTCTATGGCGTTGTGCCTTGGAAAAGGCACTTTACGGCTATTTTCTCACCCCACCCAGGTGTAAAAGGGTTACCAACCGTGTGTTTGGGTTAACCCTGCGATAGACTGGCGTTCTATCCAGGGGGGAGTCTATGACTTTCAGTCGCTTAATGCCACAGAAACCGGATAACACCGGCTGATGAGCCTTATGCTCGGGACAGACTTTAACTAACATTCTCCTTCTCTCTGCAATATTTCATTACAATATTCTCTTTCTCTCTCTCCATATCACTACAATTTTTCATTTTCTCTACATCATTTTGTTACAATATTCTCTGCCTCCCTACATCATTTCATTACAATATTCTCCTTCTCTCTACATCTCTCTATTACAATATTCTCCTCCTGGTAAAGTACTGTTTTTGTGTGTGTTTCCCAGCTGAACACTCTGGGGGTCACCCAGAGTGTGCATTTTTGTCTCCTTCATCCCACCTGGAAATGGATGCGAGACCTATAGTACACACTAAATGAGACCTTTATGTGCATGACTATTTTTTTAAAGTAACTTTGCCATGTAGGCAGCCATACTCTGACTTCGGAGGATTTTTTTCTCTCCTTTAAAAGGAGAGTGCCGGTTGCTCTTGTGTTAAGAGCTTGCCATGAATGAAGGAATCTCCACACATTTTTACAACAAAATACAACATTTTAATGCTGGCCTTGGCAATTAGTTGACATCTGGGGACAGGGTAGCTCAGTGGTCAGAACACTCGCTTTCCCCAAGCTAAGGTTTAGCAGCATAGAGCGTGGTTACCAAGTGGATGGGTGACCGTTTGCTCGCCTTGGTTTCAGTAGAGTCCCCCAGTCCACCCAGCTGTAAATGGGTACCTGCCCTCTTTAAGGTCAGGGAAGTTATATAAAGCAGCCAGGGAGAGGAGATGGATGCCGCCCTCAATGTGCTGGTCCCCTAGAGATGCTGAGGTCTCTGAGCCTCGCTCCCTTACGACCACACAGGTTATGGGACACCTTTACCTGAATAACGAGACAAAGCTTTTGGCCTGTACTTGGACATATAGGATGACTACCACCATCTCAAAAGAGAAGATCAAGTCAAA
>CM060332.1:47794871-47799871 GCA_030674155.1 Stramonita haemastoma | reverse complement strand
AGTAAAACATTGTTATTTGGCAGGATGTTTTTCCTGCAGGAGTTTGTTTTACTAATTTAGGGCATGGGCTAAAACAAAAACAAAAAAATAAACAACTGGATAAACACAAAGAATTTAAAGGGGGGAGGGGGGGGGGGGGGGGGGGGGGCAATCAAGTTGGGCTATAGTTATCTACTACTCTTGCTCTCTCTCAGTTAAGTTTCCTGACACCCGAAACTCTTCATTAGTGAGACGCAAAAGTCGCTAGCGAGATGGCTTAACTGATAAAATTAACGAACATCGAAACTTATCTAATTAACAACCGAACTTAAAGGGACACGTCTGGTTCGAACGTAACCCACTACTATACCTCTCGTCGAAAACCAGCCTGAACTACATAGAAACTGATGAAACGTGGAACTGAACAGAGTGTAAGAAAGCTTTGAAATAGATTTAGATCTACAACTGCGATTGGAAGAAACTACAGGTCCGAACATAAGTTCAGTCGTTTTTCGTATCATCAAACAGATTTACCTCCAGACTGATGTCAAAATAACACTTCCAAATAGGGCCTACATAAGATTCTGTGTCGCCACATAAGCGGCAGCGCCACCATGTTTTTTTGGGTGTTTTTTTTTTTTGCTTTGCTAGGAAAACAATCTTCGGAAACAATGTTTGCAACGATGTGTATTATGGAGTTACCTGCACTTCTTTTCCTCGGCTACGTTTTGTTATATATATACCTATTTCTATCTAATCAATCCATCTATCTTTATCTGTCTGTCTGTCTGCCTGTCTGTCTGTCTATCTGTCTTTTTTGAATGCGAGTTATTTTATTTGCTTCCTGATAAGAATGGCTGTTTTCTACCCCAAAAAAATTGGCAAAGCAACATTTTTTTGGTCTTGTCTTATTTATTTATTTATTTTTTATATATATATTTTTTTTTTTGGGGGGGGGGGGGTGCTGCTCAGAGTGCTTTTACAATCACTAAATTAATATTTGTAGCTGCTGCACACAGGACCTTGGTTTATCCTCACTGGAAAGTCTAGCAGCAAGACCACCACTTGTTCTTGTGGAGGGGGGGGTGGGGGGGGGTGGAGTCCAGCCCTGACAAAATCACACCTGCTTTCTAGACAGGTGTGTGTGTCTGTGTGTTGTGTCGGTGTGTGTTGTGTGTGTGTGGTGTGTGTCTGTGTGTGTCTGTGTGTGTGTACTGTGTGTGTTCGCGCCATATCGCTCGCTGCATGAAGGGTAGATTTTTGGTTGGTTTTGGTTGTTGTGTGAAAACCCTGTCTTCCCCCACCCACATAATAATTATCACACACAGGCTTACCTGGTCCCCTAGCCTTACTGTGTGACACACGCGATCAGTTTTAGCACACACATTGAAAACACAACGTAACGTAGTGTGACACTCCCGTTTGACTTGTCCTATTTTCCGCTCTATTTGTGTGTGTGTGTGTGTGTGTGGTGTGTGTGTGTGTGTGTGTGTGTGTGTGTGGTGTGTGTGTGTGTGTTGTGTGTGTGTGTGTGTGTGTGTGTTGGTTGTGAGTGTGTGTTTTGTGTGTGTGTGTGTGTGTGAGAGAGAGAGAGAGAGAGAGAGAGAGAGAGAGAGAGGAGAGAGAGAGAGAGGAGAGAGAGGAGAGAGAGAGAGTGTTGTGTGTGTGGTGCGTGCGTGTGTGTTTTGTGTGTTTGTGTGTGTGTGTGTGGAGATGAGGAGAGAGAGAGAGGAGGAGAAGGAGAGAGAGAGTGTGGAGAGAGAGTGTGTGTGCGTGCGTGCGTGGTGTGTGTGTGGTGTGTGTTGTGTTGTTGTTGGGTGTGTGTGTGTTGTGTGTGTGTGAGAGAGAGGAGAGAGAGAGAGAGAGAGGAGAGAGAGAGAGAGAGAGGAGAGAGGATGGTTGTGTGTGTGTATGTTGGTGTGAGATGTTGAGAGGAGAAGGAGAGGAGAGAGAGGAGAGAGAGAGAGAGGAGAGAGAGAGAGAGGTGTGTGTGTGTTTGTGTGTGTTTGTGTGTTGTGCTGTGTGTGTTGTGTGTGTGTTGTGTGTTGTGTTTGCTGATGTTTTTTTCTGTTTGTTTGTCAGAGGCGACACGTGATTGCATTCGGTGTCTTTTCCAATATTGAAGACTTTTCTTTTTCTCTTTCAGGTTAATGATTCACTTTTTTCCTTTCTTTCCTTTCTGGGCAAAACCCAGCTTTTCTGATTTGTTTGTTCTTCTCTCTCTGTCTCGTTCGTGCTTTGTCTGTTCTTCGTGTTGTTCTGTGTTGTGTGTTGTGTGTGTGTGTGTGTGAATAAAATGTGTGTGTGTGTGTGTGTGTGTGAGAGAGAGGAAGAGAGGAGTGTGTGTGTGTGTGTGTGTGTGTGTGTGTGTGTGTGTGTGTGTGTGTGTTGTGTGTGTGTGTGTGTGTGTGTGAATTTGAAGTGTGGTGTGTGTGTGTGTGAATGTGTGTGTGTGTGTGTGTGTGTCGTGCGTGCGTGCGTGGAGTTGTGTGCGTACGTGCGCTACCCGTTTGTTACTGGGTAACTCCATTTAGTGTGATGCCGTCAAAGACACGAGCACAGAGAATTAAAATACTGCACTTGGTAAGAAATATTTATCATAATCACCAATGATAATAGCAGAACTAGAAAATACAGATTGTGTATGTTGGGAGGAAGAGGAGAGAGAGAGAGAGAGAGAGAGAGAGAGAAGAGAGAGGAGAGAGAGAGAGAGAGAGAGGAGAGAGAGAGAGAGCGAATGAGAGAGAGAGAGGAGGAGAAGAGAGGAGAGAGAGGAGAGAACAAAATGCAGTTTGTTAGAGAAAGGAGAGAGGGCAAGTCCGTGTGTGTGCTCAAATTACAGTTATGCCAAAGCAACTATCGACAAAGGATTTGCGTGTGAAAGTCATAATCAACATAAACACAACTGGTAGCAGCAGCAGCAACACACGATCAATAATAACAATAACAACAACAAGAACCCAGAAATACACACGCCAGCTATTCTCCATAAAAACGACAGTAACAACAAAACAACAACACTGATAAAACGAACTTTTCTGTACTTACACACGCCCAAAAACAGTCTTGGAATTGACATCGCGAATGTTATCTATCTGCCGAGAACACTCGTGGGCACATGCAGTCACTTCAGAAGCTAAACACAAAGTACTCCTAGCTGATACGGAATGAATGAGTGTAGTATGCTTAGTAGGAGAGGCCTAGCCTCGATAGCGACAAGAATAGATCTGTGAGACTCGACTCCGGCACAGGAAAAAAACAACTTGCTTTTAGGCCTATTCCAGCAGTGCAGCACTGCGCGGGAAATGAGTTTGTGATTTAGCCTAGTCTAGCTTAGCCTGGTTGAAACACTGTCGCGCAAATAGGAAGCTACGTGTGCACCCCCCATACACATTATGCTGTCTTGTCTGTCTGTCTGTCTGTCTGTCTGCTGTCTGCTGTCTGTCTGTCTGTCTGTCTGTCTGTCTCTCTCTCTCTCTCTCTCTCTCTCTCTTCTCTCTCTCTCTCCGCGCGCGCGCGCGCGCGCGCGCGCGCGCAAATAGGATGCAACGAGTACACCTCGAAACACGATTATGCTGTCTGTCTGTTGTCTGTCTGTCTGTCTGTCTTCTTCTCTTCTCTCTCTCTCTCTTCTCTCTCTCTCCTCTCTCTCTCTCTCTGTGCGAACGCACGCGAACACCTTGCGCACACGTTAAATCCTGTTCCGCTTTTCGTAAGAGTAGGCCTTCGTGTGCATGGTGGGTACAGATGACATTTACAAAATGCATACACACGGGGACTGGAGTAAAAAAGCACAAGAGTGCGTATTCCATTATCCTCGATATAAAAGAATCAATCAATCAATCAATCAATCAATCAAAAAATCTCTCTCTCTCTCTCTCTCTCTCTCTCTCTCTCTCTCTCTCTCTCTCTCTCTCTCTCTCTCTCTCTCTCTCTTTAAATTTGTTTAGTGCCTAGGCGTATCGTGTCAGGTCATATCACTGAAGAGGGGCTTTTTCGGTTTTCCGGTTTTCCGGGGAAAACCTATGAAGAAGGCCTTTAAAAAAAAAAAAACATGCTGCATTCGGGTTTGGGTGGGGGGTGGCAGAGAAGTCCCTCCCACATCTAGGCCTACTAATCTGTTATTTATAAAGGCACTGTGTAGTGTGTCTGTAAAGGGAAGGGGGGGTGGGACGCATGGAGAAAGGAGGGGGGGGTGGGGGCAGAGTGGAGTTCCCGCGATGTTTATTTTTGGATACTGACGGAATCTTCTGTATGTGTGGGAATACTGTGGCCCAATGCGTGTTACCTTCGGTGAGGTCGGGCTGACAGACATTAAATAATAGGTAGTAGGGGGATATAGTAGCGGGGTTGAGTATGTCTATGCCTAGTATCGTAGTAGGGCCTAGTGGTGGCCATTTCGGTTTCGGTTTCAGTTTCCCCACATGAATAAGGACATCCCCCCCCCTACCCCCTTAGCACACACATACTCTCTCTCTCTCTCTCTCTCTCTCTCTCTCTCTCTCTCTCTCTCTCTCTCTCTCTCTCTCTCTCTCTCTCTCTCTCTCTCTCAGAACTCTCGCAGAACATCTTGCGCACACTTTAAATCCTGTTCCGCTTTTCGTAGGAGTAGGCCATCGTGTGCCGGTGGGAACAGATGACATTTACAAAACTGCATGCACACGGGGACTGGATGTAAAAAAGCACAAGAGTGCTTATTCCATTATCGATATAAAAGAGTAAATCAAATCTCTCTCTCTCTCTCTCTCTCTCTCTCTCTCTCTCTCTCTCTCTCTCTCTCTCTCTCTCTCTCTCTCTCTCTCTCTCTCTCTCTCTCTCTCTCTCTCATATGCATTTGTACCACTAGAGCGCAATTAATCATCATCGTTATCATCATCATCATCATTCATCATCATCATCATCATCATCATCATCATCATCATCACCACCACCACCACTACAACCACCACCACCATCACCACAACCACCGGTACCATGGTATAGTGGCAATGATGGTTGGTGGTGATGGCTGTGGACGACGA
>CM060332.1:47762371-47784871 GCA_030674155.1 Stramonita haemastoma | reverse complement strand
AGAACTGTACTGAAGCCAAAGCACGCGAAAACGGTCACCCATCCAACTGGTAACCGCACTCCACGCTGCTTAACCTTCAGCCGTTAACTTGTAGCAATTTCCACAGACAGTTTTTGTCCCCCCATTCCAAACACTGACCAGACATCAGGGTTGAGGGTGTCGTTCTGGTAGGTCCAGGGGCGGGAGCTGTAGATGGCCTCCCCGTTGACCTTGAGCCACTGACCCATCTGCGTCAGGCGTTCCTGGTAGATGAGAGCGATGGTGCCTTCCTTGGTGGGCCCCACGTTCATCTGCATGTTGCCTCCACAGCTGCCCGGGGGAAAAAATTGATATGGATTACTGGATGGATTGGCTTGTCTGTTTTGCTTTTTGTTGTTGTGCTGTTTGAGTATTGTATTGTTGTATTGAGTAAGGTAAAGGTAAAGGTGTTCCCATAACCTGTGTGGTCGTCGGGAAGCGAGGCATCAGAGACCTCAGCTTCTACAGGGGCCAGTTTATCGAGGGCGGCGCCCATCTCCTCTCCCTCGTTGCTTTACCTTCCCTGGCCCTAAAGAGGGCAGGTATCCATTTACAGCTGGGTGAACTGGGGGAACTGTACTGAAGCCAAGGCGCGCAAACGGTAACCCATCCCAATTGGTAACCACGCTGGATGCTGCTTATAACCTTGGCTAGGGGGAAAGCGAGTGCTCTGACCACTGAGCTGTCCCGTCCCCGTAATTGTTGTAGGAGTAACAAAGCTGTTGTAGTAGCAACAACAACAACAAAAAATCAGAAAAAAATTCATCCAAAATGGAATATTCTGACAATGTTGCTTCCCAGAGGTATCTCCCTGCCTTGTGGGATGACATTGTGGGATGACAGATGGAACCTCCCCCCCCCCCCTTTTTTTCAATTATTCAGAACAACGAGTTTCTGACACTTTCTATCTCTTTATTTCTTTCTCCCTCTCTGTCTTTGTGTCATACCTGACGGTGGTAACAAAGGTGTGTAACAGTTCCTCCATGCTGAGGTAATCGGCAAGTGTGACACTTTCTATCTCTTATTTCTCTCTCTACCTGTCTTTGTGTTCTACCTGACTGTGGTAACAAAGGTGTGTAGCAGTTCCTCCATGCTGAGGTAATCGGCAAGTGTGGCTTCTCGGCGGTAACCCCACGACTTCCTGTCCAGGGTCATGGCGTTTTCCCACTTCCGCTTCTGCTTCGTTCCTGTGACACATGGGACCGAACATCAAGGAATCACTGCCAAAATTAGCTGTTCCCATTATAATATAATGAGCCAATAATGCTTGTGGTCTCCCTCCCCTTACAAGATAATAATTATAATATAGATCTATAACACCATACATAATATTATTATATATATAGTGTAGCCTAGCAATGGCTTTTTTGTGGGGGCAGGCAAACCTCAATCTTTGGTGCCTGTAGCAGAAGTACTATATAATTGTTTTTGTTCCTGTGACAGATGTGGAAAGCCACGGGAAAAGTTAGGGATTTTAGAGTGCTCAGCAAAGCCCCCTGCACCCCCCCCTAAAAAAGCGTAGTTTTTCCAAGTTTTTCGAGGACAACTGTGCCAGTGGCTGTGTGTTCTTTTACTTCTACTAAAAACCTGTTGCACATGGAACTTCGTCAAGAGACAAAAGGATAAATAATAAAATAAAATAAAAACACTCACACACATGTACACACACACACACACACACACACACACAACACACAACACACACACACACACACACACACACACACCCACCCCCCCACACCCCCCCCCCCACACACACACACACACACACAGACCCACACACACACACACACTGACCAGGGTTGTAACGGTCAGAACAGGTGAGGAATCCTCCATGATGACAGGTTATACCTTTGCCCCAGCGGTCATTGGTCACCACAGTGTCCTTCACTGGACTGTCCACACAGCAACATGTCAAGTCAGTCACACCTCCTCCCTCTGGTCATCATCAACAATTAGTTTACTTACTGCGTTTACACTCACCATGACATACAATTCAATAAATTACAGACACAGAGACACAGACAGACAGAGAGACACAGACAGACAGAAACACAGACAAACAGACAAGCAAACACACACACATACACACACACACACACACACACACACACACACACACACACACCACACACACACACACACACACACACACACACACACACACACACACATACACACTTCGGATGAGACTATAAACGGAGGTCCCGCGAACAATCGCAGAACATCTTGCGCACACGCTAAAACCCGTTCTGCTTTTTGGAAGAGTAGGCCATTGTGTGCCAGTGAGAACAGATAACAAAACTGACAAAACTGCATACACACACCGGGACTGAATGTAAAAAATAAAAAAAAAGCACATGAGGGCTTATTCCATTATCCTCAAAATAAAAGAAAAAGGAAAAGAACACACACACACACACACACACACACACACACACTCACACACACACACACACACACACACACACACACACACACACACACACACACACACACACACACACACACACACAAAACCATCTCTGTACCTCAGCAAAAAACGTATTCCAGAAAACCCTCTTGTTTATCCCACGAAAACCCACCATTCATCTGAAAAAATCCTTCTAAGTACCTCCTGGAAAACCCTCCTCTGTATAGAGGTGGTTGGGAAGGGAGATTGCTAACAGAGAGACCTCAGCTTCTCCAGGGGCCAGCATATTGAGGGTGGCACCCATCTCCTTTCCCTCGCTGCTTTACCTTCCCTGACCCTAAAGAGGGCAGGTACCCATTTACAGCTGGGTGAACTGGGGAACTGTACTGAAGCCAAGGCACACGAACAGTCACCCATCCAAGATGCTAACCACATCACGCTTAATGCTGCTTAACCTAAGCTTGGAGAGAGCGAGTGCTCTGACCACTGAGCCATCCCATCCCAACATATGAGTACGGTGAAAAGATGAAGGTGTCCCGTAACCTATGTGGTCGTAGGGGAGCGAGGCACCAGAGACCTCAGCTTCTCTAGGGGCCAGCATATTGAGAGCGGCGCCCATCTTCTCTCCCTCGCTGCATTATCCTCCCTGACCCTAAAGAGGGCAGGTACCCATTTACAGCTGGGTGAACTTGGGGACTGTACTGAAATCAAGGGACATAAACGGTCACCCATCCAACTGGTAACCACACTCGATGCTGCTTAACCTTAGCTTGGGGAGAGGAGTGCTCTGACCACTGAGCTATCACCATCCCCACCTATGATCCCTTAGAAAAATAACAATAGTTGGAACACAGACAGACACAGACACACGTATATATATATATATATATATATATATATATATATATATATATATATATATATATATATATATATATATATATATATATATGAAATAACAATAGTTGAAATATATACATAAATACATACATACACACACTATGCGTGTGTGTGTATGTGTGTGTGCGTGCGAGCGTGCGTGCGTGTGTGCGTGCGCACGCATGCACGTGTGTGTCTGTGTGTTCATATTAATATCAACACCTTTCGTTGTAGAGCCAGGCCAGGAAATCAGTGGAATTCCAGTAGACATCGGGGGCTTCCCAATCACCGTCTGACCACACTACCTCAGGTCTGTAAGTGTTGACCAGTTCGTACAGCTCCGGCATCGTTTTGGACTGCCAGGACCCACCGACACAGACACGAGCTTACAATGTCAAGGACATCTTGATCGAGGTCATTTTAACTACGGGATAATGATGAGTGCTTTACAGATAAACGTTCTTTATGACAGATGATACGGCTGAGTGAAAGCACAGCTCTGCTGTCGGTGCCTACATTCCCTGTGTGAAAATTTACACGTTAAAGGACCAAAAAATGTCATGCCAGTGTTTGGTTGGTTACAGAAACTCAAATGTGTTTAGCTTGTATCCTTTCTTTATTTCTTTTTCTTTTTTTTAATTCTTTTTTTCCCCTTTTATTTCAAGAACAAACAGAATAAGCACATCAGTGCTTTTTTCCTTACATCTTTATTCTTTAGTCTTTATTCTTGTTTTTCTTTTCTTTCAAGAAAAAAATAGAATAAGCACTGATGTGTTTTTCTGTTGTTGTTTTATTTTTACATCCAGTCCCCATGTGCATGCAGTTTTGTAAATGTTGTCATCCATTCCCACGGGCACAAGTAGGCGACACCCTGTACTTGGAGAGGGATGGGCTCTGCCAGATTCAATTTGCCCAGGAAACACGGCCTGAAAACTTCATTGCAGTGCCACAAAGATTCCTCAGGGAGTTAAACATTTAAGAAACAAACAAAAAAAAGGGAAAGGTATCCCATAACCTAGGCGGTTGTAGGGGGAGCAAGGCGTCGGAGACCTCAGCTTCTCTAAGAGCCAGCATATTGAGGGCGGCGCGCATCTCCTCTCCCTCGCTGCTTTACCTTCCCTGACCCTAAAGAGGGCAGGTACCCATTTACAGCTGGGTGAACAGGGGGGGACTGTACTGAAGTCAAGGCGAGCAAACGGTCACCCAACAGTCCCCAGGGACGCAGGGAGTTACAGGGAAAAGAAAAAGACAATTTTTTAAAGATAGGATTGAAAGTCAACAGTACCAAGCCATCATCTCTATCAAAAACAAGACTACGAAATCAACAACATAAGAAGAAACACATGATACAAAGAAAAAAAAAGATGATGATAAAAGAACACCTATGAAAAATAATCTCAATAAATGTTAAAAGAGTTTCAAATATAACAAAAGATTTAAAACCCGCCATCAGACATGATAGTGTTCCTTTTAAATCTTTCCCCCCAAAAAAAATTTTTAGGGCCTAAGCTTTTATTCTTCATGAAATCAATTCTGAACACTTTCATGGGAATTCTGTCCGACTCCATTATGATGTTTCAGTTCGATAAAAAAAACAACAACAACCAAAAATAGCTGAATACTTAGCTAAGATTAAAAGCTTACAAAACACTAAAAACAACAACAGCAAAAAAACCCACAAACAAGCAAACAAAACAAAACAAAACAAAAAACCCCACTAAAAACGTGACAAAGATCTAATTGTAAATGACAAAAACATCAACCACTATTGACGAAACTTTCGAACTCGACGAACGACAACTCACAAAGACGAAGTCCTGGGTGGTGAAGTTATTGGCCTTGTCTTGAAGGTACAGAGGGTGGAACCACTCAAACAGAGAGTGATACAGACCAAACCTCAGCTGGGTGTGGTTCTTGATGGCATCCGCCAGCTCCCCTGTGCCACACACATACAGACAACCACATACGTCAGGTTTGGCAAAAACGGCACAGACAGCCTCTTTTCGTAAGAGTAGGCCATGGTGTGCCAGTGGGAACAGATGAAATTTACAAAACTGCATACACGTGGGGACTGGATGTAAAAAAAAAAAGCACATGAGTGCTTATTCCATTATCCTCGATATAAAAGAATAAAGTAAAGTAAAGGGGACGGATAATCTAGAGGTTAGAACATTGCGCTGGCAATCTGACGATCTGGGTTCGATTCCCGTTGAAGGGGATATTTCCCCCAAGAGTTAACATCAGTGCAGACTCCATTCTCCTCAAAAGTCCTACGGATGAGATTAAAAACCGAGGCCCCGTGTGCGAACGAACGCAGAACATCTTGCGCATACGTTAAAACCTGTTCCGCTTTTCAAAAGAGTGGGCCATTGTGTGCCGGTGGGAACTGATGACAAATTTTACAAAACTGCATACACACGGGGACTGCATGTAAAAAAAAGCTCATGAGTGCTTATTTCATTATCCTCGATATAAAAGAATGGATAAATAAATAAATAAATAAATAAATAAATAAATAAATAAATGCACTCTACATTTTTTTCTGTCTCATCCTCCTGTGTGATGTTTTTGTCCTACAAGTCCCCACACCACTCACTCCAACCTCACCACTTTAGGCACACAGACTCGTCATAATTTATGCATTACAGAAGAAGGAAGGTAGCAGGGTTGCGAGTGGGGGGTGGGGGTGGGGGTGGGGTTGGGGGTGGTAGAGTTCACCTCCTAACTAGTAAAGCCTGAAGTTGTACGTTCCATTCCTAGCCATGCCCATTATTCTCAGTTTGATGGGAAAATCGAACCGAAAGTTGAATCTTTCGAAGGAGACTCTAAACCAGACAGACCCGTGTGCTTTCGGATTTGTGCACGTGAAAAGAACCCACGACAGTTGAACATCGGAAAGAGCAGGGAGAAATGGCCTACCTCCTAACCGTCCTGGCAAAAATTAATGGGCAGGTTCCATTCCCAACTGTATTCCTGCAGTAATAATGAGCAACAACAACAACAACAAACAACAAACAAGGGGAAGAAATAGAGAAGTTTGACACTTCACAATTCACAATTCTGACCATCTCTGATTCAGACACTGACCCACAATGTCTCTGTTAGGCCCTACATCCACGGAGTTCCAGTTGAAGGAATACTTGGAGGGCCAGTTGGTGAAGCCCGAATGATGCTTGGTCACGAACACGATGTATCTGCAACACAACCAGGACAATAATAATCATCAACAATAACAGCAACACCACCACCAACAACACATGAACGGTTTCAGGATGGTGGAAGTTGTAGTTGATTTTGTTATTAGTGTTGTTGTTTTGTTGTTATTTTGTTGTTGTAATTGCTGGTGCTGTTACTGCTGTTGCTGTTGTTATTGTTACTGTTGTTGCGTGTTCCCGAGCTTAACACCATGGGGGTCACCCAGAATGTGCACTGACTCACTCATCCCACCTGGGTTTTAATGTGAAATTGAAATGGCACAATGAATGAGTTTGCGTTTATGACTATTTCCAAGTACTCTGCCGCATAGGCAGCCGTACTCCTACTTCAGAGAATTTTTGTGTCGACAGTGGCGGTGTAGATTAATAGCAGTTTAGGAATATCGCCTGAAGATTTTTCACTCCAATATACTTAATGATAACACACACACACACACACACACACACACACACACACACACACACACACACACACACACACGCGCGCACACACACACACACACACACACACACACACACACACACACACACACACACACACACACACACACACACACACACACACACTGTACCATCTGGAAATAAAATGTTGACTTGACTTCACACACACACACACACACACACACACACACACACACACACACACACACACACACACACACACACACACACACACACACACTCACACACACACACACACACACAACAACAACACCCCCAACCCCCCCCCCCCAACCTCCACCACCACCACCACCACCCCCCCTACCCCACTCCCTCCATCACCCCCCCCCAACCCCCAGCATCACATATTCACTCACTTGGCACCAGAAGCCTGGAACAGTTCCGCCCACTCCTGTGCCTGGAAAAATTCCAGGGTGAAGTCTGCAGCGAAATCGGCGTAGGTGAAACCAGGAGGGTAGTTCTCCGTCATGAACTGTTGGACATCCCGATTCCCTGGCTTCCCTTTCCAGTCGAACCAGAACCACTCGTTGACGTAGCTGGGCACCGAGTAGAGACCCCAGGTGATGAAGATGCCCAGTTTGCCTTCATCGTACCATGCTGGGAGGGGTCGAGAATCGATAGATTCCCAGTTGGGTAAATAGTGAACGTTCTCACCTGCTGTGTGTATAACCAGAAGAGAGGACAGAAGTAGTGTCGCGTATAGGCGTAGTCGACCCATTACATGTGTGTAGTTTGAGTGAAGAATATTCCCATTGTTGTGTCTGCTTCTAGGCTAGTCTAGTTATTATGACATGAACTGGGTAGATGACTGATATTCTCACGCACCTTCTGTCTAATAATTATTAAAGAAAAACAGTGGAAAAGTTTAGGTGTTTTTTGTTGTTCTTGGTTGAATGGATGCTCCCAAGGGCACACGTTAAATCCTGTTCCGCTTTTCGTAAGAGTAGGCCATTGTGTGCAGGTGGGAACAGATGACAAGATTACACACACTTGCACTTCACCAAAAATGTTTATAATGGTCAAACTGCTGGACCGCTGAATATTAATGGAAGAAGAAGGGTCTTAGACTCAAAGTAGCTTACACATGAGGCTGTTTTCACTATCAATCCTTGTCACAATAAATTGGTATAGGTTTGTTTTTACCACAGTTAAGTTGCTTGACTCATTGTGGCTGGTCTGTGTGTCTGAGTGTGTGTGTGTGTTTGGGTGTAGATCCACTGCAACGACTGTTTCGATTATCAGTAGCTAGATAGGATAGCCTACCTACCTGTTGTGTACAATACGTGTGTGTGTGTGTGTGTGTGTGTGACATCTCTTGGTTTCTATTTCTGAGAGCAAAAGGTTCTTTCAGGTCAAATGATATGAAAGGAAGATATCACTAGCCTACTATCTCCAGCCCATGAGAGGCCTTCAGCCTTTCACTAGATGTCTAATAACTCTCTCGGTCAAGGACAAAGATAGGCCTATCTCGCTCTCTCTCTCTCTTTTTTTTGGCATATGATGAACTTTTAGGCCTATCAATACCCAATGCAGCATGTAAATCCCGGCAAATCCCCGTTCGGGATTCAGGGGGAGTTAATTATTCAATCACGGCAAATCCCAGTTTGGGACTAAGAGGGTTAACGGAATACTCACTGGCCATAGAATTTTGTTAGTGGGCCAGGAACAACAACCAGAGACTCATCAGCCCACCAGAGAGCATGTGAAGGGTGAGCTCCATGGTCAGAGCACTTGCTTTTCCCTAGCCAAGGTTAAGCAGCGTCGAGCGTGGTTACCAATTGGATGGGCGACTATTTGCGCACCTTGGGCTTCAGTACAGTCCCCCAGCTGTAAATGGGTACCTGCCCTCTATAGGATCAGGGAAGGTAAAGTAGCAAGGGAGAGAAGGGCACCGCCCTCAACATGCTGGCCCCTAGAGAAGCTGAGGTCTGTGATGCCTCGCTCCCCTTTGACCACACAGGTTATGGGACACTTTTAACTTTACCTTACAGAGTGTTACTGACAGTACCTTGGTACAGGTTTTTTGGGTGCACTTCTTTTTTCTGTTTTCTTTTTGTATTGTTTTATCAATAGTGTAACATCACCAAGTATGAATAGACTTGAAACTAAAAAACACACAAGTGTGTGCTCACATGTGCTTATGCGCGCGTGCACACACACTCACACACACACACACACACACACTTCAAACCACACACCAAAAAAATCACACCAAACAGCAAAGAATTAAAAAATAAAAAAGAGAGAATTCTTTATTTGATAAAAACTAATCTAAGATAATGAACACACACATGACCCACAAATAAAACTTCACACGCCGCTGATAAAATCTCAATCCCTTTCAGTAAGTGAAAAGAACAAAAACACCAAACACTCCTCACCCACTCATACTTTTGAATAATTTTGGCAATATTCCCCCCCGATTCCCCATTTTTCAGCTGTAAAACCATTCTGATTATTTTGAAATAAATGTGCAGTATATAAGAATTAAAACAAAAATTCAATATCCCCATAAAAATGAAAACAATTATGAAGAAACTAAAATATATCTAAATAGATCAAATCATGAGTATTGAAATAACATAAAATGGGACAAACTATGCTTGAAAATAAAAATGTGCTGTTATATGGGATATATTAAGCCATCTTGTGTCAGCAGTATGTTTTCCTGTCATTTTTTTTCCAACTACATTATAACTCATCACACTAAAAAAAAAAAAAAAAAAAAAAAAAAAACCCACCCTTTATCAAACCATCTTCTTTTAAAAAACCATGACCTTGATTTCAAGCTCTCTAGTATCTCCCCCTCCCTATATCACAGTGTTGTCAAAATTATCACACACTGAGAATTCAAACCTAAGTCTTAAAAGGCACTCGCGGGGATGGAGGAGGGGAGAGAGGTAGGTTATATCACATTAAAGCAAGCCAACACGTGTGTGATATGTGTGATCCTCCACCATCACGTAACGAGTCACAATGCACCGGTAGAGATCCATTGGTCAGCCTCAGAGCTCTAGCCGAGGAATGGGAAAAATCTATCTACAAGCCATCACTGCTACTGTTATCTGTTTAGCTCCTTGTCCATGGATTGGCTGGCTGCTTCATAAAACCATGTCCTGACCCTAAATGCAAAAAAACAAAATTTCCAATAGACCCTAAATGCCCAAAACCCAATTTTCCAATAGACCCTAAATGCAGTTCAAAACCAAATTTTCCAATAGACCCTAAATGCAGTTCAAAACCAAAATTTCCAATAGACCCTAAATGCAAAAAACCAAAATTTCCAATAGACCCTAAATGCAAAAAACCACATTTTTCAATAGACCCTAAATGCAGTTCAAAACCAAAATTTCCAATAGACCCTAAATGCAAAAAACCAAAATTTCCAATAGACCCTAAATGCAAAAAACCACATTTTTCAATAAACCCTAAATGCAAAAAACCCAAAAATTTACAATAGACCCTAAATGCAAAAAACAAAAATTTCCAATACTTTGATTATGTTAACTTTAGCACAGGTCAAACCTGCTTCAGTTATTGATGTAAGCTGAGAACTGAGGCCTACATTTAAACAGTGTTTATGTTGTACAATGTTGTGTTGATATTGTCTTCAGCCATCACCAGCTCTTAACAAAAAACAACAACAACTGGAGCTCTCCTTAACAGGAGAAAAAGATTCTTGAAAACAGTGATACAGGTAAACTTCTCATCCTGAAAATATACTCTGTATCTCACAATGATTCCCAGGAGGGATGAGCGATTCAGAGAGCATGCATGTTCTGGAAAATGTGCAACAGTAGCGCGCGGCATAATTATGCTTATTTTGCAAGTCTGAAATCAATCGATGGCAAAACTAACGACAACAGAAGTGTGACAACATGTTAGGAGACATTAAAATCAGTGAAAGTCATGTTCCCTCTATTGCACATGAGCCTTTTTTCTCTTTCTTTCTTTCTTTCTCGTCAAATTTCAACCATTCTTTGGAGCTGGTCAGATAAAAAAGATATTGATAAATCACTGGGAAATGTTCTCAACTTTTTTCGATATTCTTACAGATATGTAATATCATGTAAACAGAAACACACAGACAAATCTGATGACGACGTGCCTTGGCCAGGGTAAGGTTGAGGGCAGAAGGAAAAGAGGCAGACCACCAACATCCTACACTGCCAACATCATTGATATCATTAATATATATATCTATCTATCTATCTATCTATCTATCTATCTATCTATCTATCATTATCTATCTATCTATCTATCTATCTATCTATCTATCTATCTCTATCTATCTATCTATATATATATCTATATACTATATGTGTGTGTGTGTGTGGTGTGTGTGTGTGTGGTGTGTGTGTGTGTGTGTGTTTGTCTGTCTGTCTGTCTTACATGTGTGCAAGGGTGTGCCATGTGTAAGGGCAATCCTTAAAAAAAAAATTGCTTGTGACAAATCTCAACTTTGCTCCAGACATTTGCAAATTTGAAAACCCATGTCACATGTCTGCTTGGAATAAAAATTTCCAGAAAAAAACCATCTTGCAAAAACTGCTGGGGATGCAACACAATGCATAGGGTGGAAACATCTTTTTTGTAAACTGTAGAATCTATCCAGACCCTGCCAATTACGCAGATGCTATCAACACCTTCATCGCCATGCATCTCGTTTGACATCTTCATCAAAATACTGTCACAAGGCTACAAGAGTTAAGTAGTACATCCACATTTCTTACCGGGAACACAGCACACAAATCCAACATCACAGAGAGCTAAATTTAGCAAACCCTTTCCTTTTACCTAGTCCAGGTGTGGTCAGTCCCTACTATAAATAGCACCTGCTGGCCCAATTTTGGGCTGGAATGGGATGGAATGGATAAAACCTGAGAGGAGCTGAAAGTGGGGGAAACCAACTCACAGCTGTGGGAATGTGAAACTCAACTTTGTGGTTCATCTTTAAAAAAGACGACATAAAGGTTTACACTACTACACACAAAATGTCGAAAAAGGAAAAAACTGATCCAAACAAAAACTACAGCACAACACACCTACACATAAAAGAGGGAAAAAAAAATAATTTTGCTCAAGTAGCTATTTCGTACAAATGCTCCAGATAGAATAGTGACCTGGTTTCATTTTAATGAAACAGAACTTCACTTTTTTCACAAAATGTCTCGTCAAAATTCAATGATCTTAAACAAATACCTGATATGTATGAATTCTTGATGACTCAGATCTTTTTATATATTTTTTTTTTATTTAAGTACAAAAGACAGAAAGATAATGTTCAATAGCAAACAAAAATCCTTGTTTGTTAATTGCATAAATGTAAACAAAGATAATTCTCTCAAGGCTAAAAAGGAATTTCAGTTTTATGTTTCCATTCACAACACTAAAATATTTCACCCATACGGTATGTCTTTCATGCATAAGACGCAAAGAAAAGACGATGACAAAAGATTCGAAGCTGCTGAGATTTTTTTTTTTTGAGGGTCGGTTGGACAGACACAAAAACAAATGAAAGCGTACGAGACAAACTAGGAACAAGAAGAAAACTTCTGCAGTGGATAAATGAAAATAAAGGACAGACACAAAAAAAATAAAAGCGTACTAGACAAACTAAGAACAAGAAGAAAACTTCTACAGTGGATAAATGAAAAGAAATTAAGATATGCAGGCTATGCGTAGCTACAAAACCAAAATACGAACCTCGCAAAGACTGTCTTTCAAGGCAAGGTAAAGGGTAAAGGTGTCCCATAACCTGTGTGGTCACAGGGGAGCAAGGAATCAGAGACCTCAGCTTCTCTAGGGGCCGGCATATTGAGGGCGGCGCCCATCTCCTCTCCCTCGCTGCTTTACCTTCCCTGACCCTGAAGAGGGCAGGTACCCATTTACAGCAGGGTGAACTGGGGGGACTTACTGTAGCCAAGGCCCGCAAACAGTCACCCATCCAACTGGTAACCGCACTCGACTGTGCTTAACCTTGGCTGGGGAAAAGCGAGCGCCCTGACCACTGAGCTATCCCATCTGTCTTTCAAGGCAAGACCGAGGCAAAAACAAAGAAAAAAAAGGAAAGGCAGACCACCAGCCTCTCTCTCTGTGGCAACATCATCAAGGAGCAGGGTCAGCAAAGGGAGAAAATGGAGACAGAGAAAACTCTGCTGCTACTAATCACACCTGGTGAGGCTGACAGGTGAGGTGACATGTGAGCAAAAAGTCAGCACTGAACAATACATTCTCAGGCAATTAAAACATACATGGAAAAAAAATTATCGGCATAAGAAATGTTTTTTGTTGTTGTTTTTTGAAAAGTCAACACAAATTTTTTTTGGATTTCTATATCAGCTGATGTAGTTTAGGAATTACATTCTAACGAATGTATACACACCTTTAACTTATAAACAAATACAAAAAAACAACTTTTTTTTAAAAACCAAAAAAAACGACTTAAAAAGCACAAAACTTCAATAAACAAACATAAAACACAACAACAACAAAAACACCCAAACTTCAACCAACATAACCCCCCCCCCCCTCCCCCAACCACACCAAAACCTAAACACACCCCAGAAAAACAAAAAAAAACAGAAAACAAAAAAACCTCCATTCTCTTCAATTAGCCACGTTGGTCATCTTGAAGGTCCAGGCCCACTGGCAGGGCAGGTGGCTGAAGTCTGTGGGGGGCAGGGAGATGACCACTCCCTGCTGACCGGTCCTGGCATAGTCCAGGCTGCCCTCCAGCCCCAGCAGACTGACCACTGTGGTCTGGCCAGGGACAGGGGCTCCCAGGGTCAGCGTCCGGCCTGCCGGCCATTTCAGGGCGATGGCGTACACGTCTGTCCGGTCCCCGTTCTTCTTCATGGTGTACCTTTGGGGGTTAAAAATGATAGGGAAATTTTGCGAGTTAGGTTTTTTTTTTTTGGGGGGGGATTGAAATTTTGCAAGTTAGTTTTGTTGTGTCTTTTTTTTTTTAAAAATGAGGGGTATCCTGAATCAGAACAAACTGTACACACAGCACACACATCCAACATCACTCGGTCTCTCTCTCTCTCTCTCTCTCTCTCTCTCTCTCTCTCTCTCTCTCTCTCTCTCTCTCTCTCTCTCTCTCTCTCTATCTATCTATCAGTCTGGCGACCATGGGGGCACCCTGAAGACCTGACAACCAGTTCCCTCAATTCCTCTCTCTGTTCTGCATTTCTTAAAATTTTGTTGAGTTCTAGGCCTGTCCATTCACTAATATTGTCCTCCCATCTCTTCCTAGGTCTGCCTTTTTTTCTTCCTCCTTGGACAGTGCCTTGCAGTATTGTTTTTGCAAGTCCTTTTGATCTTGTGACATGCCCATACCATTTAAGTTTACGCTTCTTTACGATTGATAGAAGGTTTTCATAGAGACCGTAAAATCCAGCAAACCATTGGTCCCTACCAAAAAAACCAACCGTGCTGTGGTTCAGAAAAATCCATACCCTGTCTGTTCATGGGAGACAACTGTTTGGTACAGCTTAACACATTTCTTCCCACTGCATGGGTCTCTCATGACTAAGGCCCCTACTTGGTGTTTCACACAGCCTGCGGAACAAGGGACTTGTGTCTTGATCATTTCTTTTGGCTTTGATGAGTAGCTTCGGTTTGTCCCGCTAACATTCGTTGATATGAAGGGAGATTAATCTTGGTTCTTGCTGTGCCACGTATGGACTTTGTGTTCGATGCTAATCGTTGAAAAACAAAATTTTAATGATTATTTTTTCTGACCTTACCCACCCTCAGCAGTCACTGTTCAAAAATTCACTTGGGCTGGAGAATGAGATATGCTCATTTTATGTGGCAAGAAAAGGGTTAATCAAGGGTGAAGGAAAGGGGGGGGGGGGGAGGGTTACTAAGTGTTAATGGTGGTCAAGAAAAAGGTAGCATATGCAAAATCGCACTACTGGTAAACCTCAGAGCTCTAGCTGAGGAACAACAACAACAACAACAACAACAACAACAGACAACAACCAAAAATACTGACCAGACATCCGGGTTGGTGGTGTCGTTCTGGTAGGTCCAGGGGTGGGAGCCGTAAACAGCCTCCTGGTTGACCTTGAGCCACTGACCCATGCCCTTCAGCCGCTCCTGGAAAATGGGGGTGATCATCCCGTCCTTGGTGGGCCCCACGTTCATCAGCATGTTGCCTCCACAGCTGAAATCAGCCAGCAGGTAAAGTTAAGGTAAAAGGTAAAGGTAAAGTTAAGGTAAGGTAAAGGTGTCCCATAACCTAGGCGGTCATAGGGGAGTGAGGTGTCAGAGACCTCAGCTTCTACAGGGGCCAGTATATTGAGGGCAGTGGCGCCCATCTCCTCTCCCTCGCTGCTTTACTTTCCCTGACCCTAAAGAGGGCAGGTACCCATTTACAGTTGGGTGAAGTGGGGGGACTGTGCTGAAGCCAAGGCACACAAACGGTCACCCATCCAACTGGTAACCACGCTTGACGCTGCCTCGTTAAGAGTAAGGGAGAGTAAAGCAGCGAGGGAGAGGAGATGGGCGCCGTCCTCAATATATGCTGGCCCCTAGAGAAGCTGAGGACTCTGATGCCTCGCTCCCCTATGACCACATAGGTTATTGGGACACCTTTACCTTACCTTTTAGTCAAGTGTGGCTTACATTATTCATTTTCAAAAAACATATTTCTCAACAATTCAGGTTAAGACAGCTAATACAGCAGTGTGTGAAATCATATGGATCGGTGGTTTAGAGGTAACGCACCTGCCTAGAAAGCGAAAAGTCCGGGTCAGAGTGTGCAGTGGTTTGTATCCCCTTTGGGCACAAAACTTTTCCCCCATCCATTAGACCATGAGTGGTGGTCTGGGCACTAGTGTTTCGGCTGAGACGATAAACCGAGGTCCCATGTGTCACACATAATTTAGCGCACGTAAAAGAACCCACGGCAACAAGGGGGTTGTCCCTGGCAAAATTCTATAGAAAAAACCCACTCTGATAAGGAAACAAATACAGTCGCAGAAAAGAAAAAAACACAAAAAAATGGTAGGCAACTGCACTCGTGGCGATGCACTCTCCCCAGAGAGAGAGAGAGAGAGAGAGAGAGACAGAGACAGAGACAGAGACAGAGACAGAGAGACAGAGAGAGAGCAGCCCAAATTTCACTCAAGAGAAATCTGCTGTGACATAATAAAGTGGTATAAAAAATAAAATAAAAATAAAAATAAAATAAATCAGAAACATGGGGTATACCTGATGGTGGTGACGAAGGTACCGATCAGCTCCTCCATGGTGAGGTAATCCTGCAGGTTGGCGTTGCGGCGGAACCCCCACGAGCGTTTGTCGATGGTCATGGCATCCTCGAACTTGTGCTTCTGCAACACTCCTGCGAAGAAAGATAGAGGCTTATGTATGGCACTAGCCGCCACTGCAGTCTAGTGGTTAGGGCGTTGGACTCGTAATCTAAAGGTTGTGGGTTCGATCCCAGCTTTCGACTTTGGCATTGTGCCCTTGGAAAAGGCACTTTACGGCTATTTTCTCACCCCACCCAGGTGGAAAAGGGGTACCAACCTTGTGTTGGGGGTTAACCCTGCAATAGACTGGCATCCTATCCAGGGGGGAGTCTATGACTCTCAGTCGCTTAACACCACAGAAACCGGGATAAGCACCAGCCTGATGAGCCTTAGGCTTGGGACAGACTTTTTTAAACTTATGTCTGGCACTGTGCCTATTCACGCAGCAGATGTGGACAATAATAATAATAATAATAAAATGGAGGCTTATATAGCGCGAATTAAAAAAAAAAACCCATGGGCTCACCGTGCTGTACAATCAGATCAATTTAAATAGGTTACATATTCATGAACGTGAAAAATTTGATTAGCACAAAAATTTAAGGAAAAATGCATGCACATACAATACACAGCATATTACATGGCCAGACAATAAAAGTAAAATAAAAGCGATGTCATAATAGCAATAAAAAGTGAAGTTCACTTTTTTTGCTTGATGAAAGTGTAATTGTGTGGACAAAAGTAAGGTTTTACTTTTTTTTTCACTTGATATAAGTGTAATTGCGTGGAGAAAAGTAAGGTTTACTTTTTTTTTCACTTGAAGAAAGTGTTGATTGAATTATCGGCTGTGTGTTAAGGAGGAAGTAGGATCTCAGTGTGTGTGTGTGTGTGTGTGTGTGTGTGTGTGTGTGTGTGTGTGTGTGTGTGTGTGTGTGTGTGTGTGTTTTGTGTTGTGTTGTGTTGTGTGTGTGTTGCATGTGTGTTGTGCGTGTGTAAGTGAGTGTGTGTGTTGGGGGTGTTGTGCATATGCTTATAAATTTATCTGTTTTGAAATATGTTACATACATAAGTAGGGGGGGGGGGGTAGTTAAGAGCTACACACACACACACACACACACACATACACACACACACACAACACACACACATATAGATACACTCGCACACACACAGATACACACACAGATACACACACAGATACACACACACACACACAAACCCCAACACACACACACACAACACACACACACACACACACACACCCATCAACACACACACACACACACACACACAAACCCCCAACACACACACACACACACACACACACACACACACACACACACACACACACACACACACACACACACTGACCAGGGTTGTAGCGATCTTTACAGGTGAAGAATCCCCCATGATGACAGATGATGCCTCTGCCCCAGCGGTCATTGGTCACCACAGTGTCCTTCACTGGACTGTCCACACAGCAACATCATCACCATCATCATTATCACCATCACCATCATCATCAGCATCATCATCGTCATCATCGTCGTCATCACCAGCATCATCGTCATCATCATCACCACCACCACCACCACCATCATCTTCATCATCATCACCGTCATCATCATCATCATCATCATCATCATCATCACAGACACAGACATACACACATAGATCACTCATGGTGAAAAGACGTTAAATCGACACTGAACACACAGGTGCACACACAGGCGCAGACACACACACCACTATTAGTCACACACACACACACACACACACACACACACACACACACACACACACACACACACACACACAAAACACACACACACACACACACACACACACACACACACACACAAAACACACACACACACACACACACACACACACACACACACACACACACACACACACACACACACACACACCTGCACACATGCTTAACCACAGATAACACGCGCAAACAGTCACCCATCCACCTGGTAACCACGCTCGACGCTGCTTAACTTAACTTGGGGAATTGTATTAACTGTAGGCATATTTTATTTTTAAGGAAGTTGAAATCATGCTAGTTGATTAATGTTGTTGAATTTTTTTGTTCCCTTTTTTTGCGCTTGTTTGTTTGTTTGTTAGGGTTTTTTTCTGCTTTTTTAAAAATATATTTTTTTAATAGATAGATAGATGGCTTGATGAAAAAAAGCAAATCAATGCTTATTCAATGTACCATCTGGAAATAAAAATTTAATTTGATTTGATTTGATTTGAATTACCTGCACAGAGAGCCGCCGCTGCAGTCTAGTTGTTAGGGCGTTTGACTCGTAATCTAAAGGTTGCGGGTTCGATCCCAGCTTTCGGCTATGGCGTTGTGCCCTTGGAAAAGGCACTTTACGGCTATTTTCTCACCCCACCCAGATGTAAAAAGGGTACCAACCTTGTGTTGGGGGTTAACCCTGCGATAGACTGGTGTCCTATCCAAGGGGGAGTCTATGACTCTCAGTCGCTTAACGCCACAGAAACTGGGATAAGCACCGGCCTGATGAGCCTTAGGCTCGGGACAGACTTTAACTTTAACCTGCACAGAGATCAAACACACTCACCTGTCGTTGTAGAGCCAGGCGAGGAAGTTTGTGGAATTCCAGTAGGTATCTGGAGCGTCCCAGTCTCCGTCAGACCACACCACCTCAGGCTTGTACTTGTTGACAATCTCGTACAGCTCTGGCATCGTTTTTTCCTGTCCACAAAAAAAAAGCAGACATTCATCAAATGTTACAAGCTGAGTGTCATGTGTGTGAGTTTACACATGGGGGGGGGGGGGGTTGGTGGGTGGGGTGGGGTGGGGTGAGGGGGGGTGACACAGGCCTGTACTTGTTGACAATCTCGTACAGCTCTGGCATCGTTTTTTCCTGTCCACAAAAAAACAACAGCAGACATTCATCATGACGAGCTGAGTGTCGTGTGCGAGTTTACACACAGGGGGGGGTGTAGGGGTGGTGGTGGGGTGGGGGGGCGACACTGGCTTGTACTTGTTGACAATCTCATGCAGCTCTGGCATCGTCTTTGTCTGTCCACAAAAAAAGAAAAAAGCAGACACTCATCAAATGTTACAAGCTGAGTTATGAGCCAGTTTACACACGGCTTTGGGGTGGGGTGGGGTGGGGGTAGGGGGGTGACACAGGCTTGTACTTGTTGACAATCTCACATAGCTCTGGCATCGTCTTTGTTTGTCCACAAAAAAAAAAGCAGACATTCATCAAATGTTACAAGCTGAGTTATGAGCCAGCTTACACACGGCTTTGGGGTGGGGGTGGGGTGGGGGGTGACACAGGCTTGTACTTGTTGACAGACTCATATAGCTCTGGCATCGTCTTTGTCTGTCCACAAAAAAAACAGACAAACATCATGACGAGCTGAGTGTCATGTGCGAGTTACACACGGGGGGTGGGTGGGGGTGGGGTGGGGAGGGGGTAGGGTCGCGTAGGGGTGGGAGTAGGGGTGGGGGGTGACACAGGCTTGTACTTGTTGACAATCTCATACAGCTCTGGCATCGTCTTTGTCTTTCCACAAAAAAAAAGAAAAGCAGACACTCATCAAATGTTACAAGCTGAGTGTCATGTGCGAGTTACACACTAGGGGGGAGTTAGCCAGAAAAAAAAGTACTCTGCTCCTTCTGCTCATGTCCATTACAACAGCAGTAGGAAAACAAAGATTCTGACCATAGTGAAAAAGTGACCAAAAGCAGAAACAGTGTGGGCACGTCTCTTGATCTAGAGGCTTGGAAGCCTTGCAAGGCATAGTGCCACGGAGGGAGAATGCGAGGAAGAAGACAGTTTTATATATATGAGAGAGAGAGATTTGATTTATTCTTTTATATCGAGGATAATGGAATAAGCACTCTTGTGCATTTTTTCATCCGGTCCCCGTGTGTATGCAGTTTTGTAAATGTCATCTGTTCCCACCGGCACATGATGGCCTACTCTTACGAAAAGCGGAACAGGATTTAACGTGTGCGCAAGATGTTCTGCATGCGTTCGCACACGGGACCTCGGTTTAAAGTCTCATCCGAAGGACTTTTGGGGAGAGTGGAGTCAGCACTGATGTTAACTCCAGGAGAAAAATCTCCTCGACCGGACTGGAACCTGGGTCGTCAAATTGCCAGCGCAATGTTCTGACCACTAGGCTATCCGTCGAGAGAGAGAGAGAGAGAGAGAGAGAGAGAGAGAGAGAGAGAGAGAGAGAGAGAGAGAGAGAGAGAGAGAGAGAGAGAGAGAGAGAGTGTGAGTGAGTGAAGGACATTAAACAAAACAAAACAAAAAAAACAGTTTTCAGTCTCATCCAAAGGGCTTTCAGTGGAGTGGAGTACATACTGATTGTTAACTCCAGGGGGTGGGGGGGGGGAGGGGAGGGGGAATCCTCTCAAACAGGCACCATGATGGTGGTTCGAACTCAAGCTATTCAGATTGCAAGCTCAATGCTTTAAGCACCAGGCTATCCCGCTCCCATAATAACTTACTCAGCATGATTGCAGAACAACCAAGACGATTTAAAAAATTTTTAAAATTTTATTTTATACCAATTTATGTCACAGCGGATTTCTCTGCGTGAAATTCGAGCTGCTCTCTCTCTCCCTGTGGAGAGCGTGTCGCCACAAGTGCAGCGACTACCCTTTTTTTTTTTTTTTCCTTTTTCCTGTCTGCAACTGTATTTGTTTCCCTATCAGACAGGCTTTTTTTCTATGGAATTTTGCCAGGGACAACACTCTTGTTGCGGTGGGCTCTTTTACATGCGCTGAATAATGATGACTAACACACAAAACTTCAGTTTATCGCCTCATCCGAAAAACAAATGCCCAGACCACCACTCATAATCTAATGGATTGGAGGGGGGGGGGGGGCGGGGGGGGGGTGTTGGGGCCCAAACAGGATTCGAATCACAGCACACTCCGACACGGACTTTTCGCTTTCTAGTCAGGCGCGTTACCTCTAAGACCACACATCCAACGCAGTACAATGCAACACAGTACAACGCAACAACAGTACAAACACAACACAGTACAACCTAACACAGTACAACGCAACACAGTACAACACAATGCAACACAGTACAACGGAACACAGTACAACACAATGCCACACAGTACAACGTAACGCAGTACAATGCAACACAGTACAACGCAACACAGTACAACGCAACATAGTACAACGCAACACAGTACAACACAATGCCACACACAGTACAAGCAACAGTACAAGCAACACAGTACAACACAATGCCGACAACTCAACACAGTACGCAACGTACAACACAAGTACAAAAACACAATCAAACAGTACAGCACAGTACAACAATGCACACAGTACAACGAACCAGTAAGCAAAAGTACAACGCAACACAGTACAACGCGCATACATGCAACACAGTAACAGAACACAGTACAACAAGCCACCAAACGCAACGCATAACAACACGTACAACGCAACACAGTACAATGCGACAACTCACATGCTTTCTAGTCGGGCGCGTACCTCTAAGACCACAAATCCAACACAGTACAACGCAACACAATACAATGCAATGCAGCGCAGTACAACGCAACGCAGTACAAGCAACACAATTACAACGCAACGCAACACAACATAACACAGTACAAGCAACGCAGTACAACGCGACAACTCACAGAGACGAAGCGCTGGGTCTTAAAGTTGTTGGCCTTGTCCTGAAGGTACAGAGGGTTGAACCACTCGTACAGGGAGTGGTACAGGCCAAACTTCAGCTGGGTGTGGTTCTTGATGGCATCGGCCAGCTCCCCTGTTTCACAAACCCAAAACAGCAAGAAAGTTTAGGATGGTCTGTGTGTGTGTCTCTCCACTGATGCAGGATGTGTGTGTGTGTGTGGGGGGAGGGTGGTGGGAGGGGTGGGGGGGGGTAGTGTGTGTGTGTGAGGGGGGCGGGGCAGGGAGGTAGTGTGTATGTGGGTAGTGTGTGTGTGGGTAGTGTGTGTGTGTGTGTGTGTGTGTGTGTGTGTGTGTGTGTGTGTGTGTGATATTATATACCTGAGTGATTGACAAGCTTGTAAGAACATTCCCACATGTATAGAAGATTTGTACAACACACACACACACACACACACACACACACACACACACACACACACACACACACACATACACACACATACACACACTACAACCCCCCCCCCCACACACACATACACACACAACCCCTATAAAAGATTAAAAAAAAAAAAAAA
>CM060332.1:47752371-47757371 GCA_030674155.1 Stramonita haemastoma | reverse complement strand
AGAACTCGGGCAGTGTAGACAATTAATGGCGTGTGAACTTTGTACAGGATACAACACCAATACAACGCCAATACAAAGTACAAGAATGTGAAGAGAGACAGATTTTAAACATTGCATCAGTGTCAATGTCAATGAACACAATACCTTTCCTACCGCAAACGAGACCATCTCGTTTGCGTTATAACGTCATGGCAGACCACAAACGAGACTGTCTCGTAGGTGATGTGTAGGCTACTTTCGTTTCGGCACTTCTCTCCTGAGAGTAATCGTTCTTACAGCCCTATATACAGGGGTCTGCAATAAAATATTTTGTTTTCTTTCAAAAAGCCAGTTTCAGAAGGAGAGATAGGCAGAGGAGACAAGATAATAAGATGAGGAGGAGGAGAACAGCCTTCAATGGGGTTGACGTTGACTCCACACAATCACCATGACTGGGGACAAAAGCTATGCCAGTTATTGATGGAAGTAAGTAGTAGTAGTAGTAGGCACCCATCAGTCTCGGAAGACTATAGAGTTGCGTTCTAGTCTTTAGAGCGCAAAGCCTGGGTAAGTATGTATGGAGGGCAAGCTGTTACCATACAGCAGACCCCCCCCCCCCTCTCCACGCCACTGGAATGATCCATAATGGATAGAAGTAAAGGGTAAAGATAGCTCAGTAAATAGCTCAGTGGTCAGAGCACTCACTTTCCACAAGCCAATTTTAAGCAGGATCAAGCGTGGTTACCAATTGGATGGGTGACCGTTTGCAGGCCTTGGCTTCAGTACAGTCCCCCCAGTTCACCCAGCTATGAATGGGTACCTGCCCTCTTTAGGGTCAGGGAAGGTAAAGCAGTGAGGGAGAGGAGATGGGCGCCTTCCTCAATATGCTGGCCCCTAGAGAAGCTGAGGTCTCTGACGCCTCGCTTCCCTACAACTACATAGGCTATAGAACACCTTTACCTTTTTTTTCTTTCTTTTTTTTTTTAGTGTCAAGGCCTTCGTAAGTGTTGTTATGCTTTAAAATATTATTTCGAAATCGCTTTCAGCCATGAACAATTATTAACTACCTGTATTCTCCAATAAAGGAGAAAAAAGCTTCTGAAGTCGAAGTATGGCTGCCTATAATAAGGCGAGGTACTTAAAAACATGATTTTTCGTCAAGTCTTGACTTAAGTTCTCACAGTGATTCCCAAATGTGATAAGTGAGAACAGAGTGCTTACTTTGGGAAACACCCAGGGTGGAAAGCTAGGGAACACACCACTCAAACCACCACCACCACTACCACCACCGTCACCACCACCACCACCACCGTCACACACCACCCACCACCACCACCACCACCACCACCACCACCACCAATTCCACCACGCCTCACAATCATACCACACAGTCACTCCAAACCACATCCCAACACACAATCCCACCACCACATATCACATCACACATCCACACCACACCAAGCAACCTTACAGGAACACAACCTCATAAATTATGTTGAATGACTTTTATTTTCAACAGAAAACTCATAGTCTTGAATGCAGTTTTACGCACATGTTTTCTGTCTCAATACACGCTATATGTATGTATTTTTTGTACATTTCAACATCCACGAAACAAAACCTTCATGTTTAAATAGAACAAAATATGATCATTACAATGAACTTTGCTCTTTCATTCAATATAATCATAAGAACAAAAACAGTTCACGTTCTAAACAGTGTGCAAACATATGGGTATGACAGAACAAACATAAACATATCTAGGGAAAAAACAGAAAAGAAAAAAAAACGTGTCAGTTTGACACACGATTTACGACCATGTTTGTTCAGTGTACAACAACCAAAAACAAACAGGCAAACATCAGACACAACTAAACAGCCAAAACAAACAAGTAAGCAACAAACAAAAAACAAACAAACACAAAAACAAACACAAAACGAGCAAAAAAACAACAGCTCAAACAAGAAATGAGGAAAACTTCTTTTGCAGTACTACAACGCACACTTCTTAATTACACGCCGATCCCTCCTCTATTTCTTTCCAGTAAATCTACCCTCTTGCAAAATCTATTTCGTGGATTTTCAATCTTAGTCTCAGCATTCCCAAAGTGTAATTGTAGTTTTAAAAAAAAAATCCCCATGATTGTACCATACTACAAGAACTCACAAGGTAGTGGATAGGTCTCTCAACTTTTTTTTTTCAAAGCCAAGACCATCATCAAGACCTTAAGCAGCAAAACTAGTGGACACAACAGCATCCAGACTACAACGGATCAGACCCCTAGGCCTACTACCTGCTGACGCAAGGGGAGCAGGTCTGTATATTCAGACTCAGGACAAGCCACAACTGCATAAATCACAAATGCACACTGCCATTCCATATGGGTCACACAGAGGAGTGCCCTTGCAAGACTGGCAGGCAGCCAGACAACAGAACATGTGGTTGCAGTCCTGCCCACTACTACACGAGGAACTACCCCGAAAGAGGATCTGGCCTGACCCCTTCCAACCCAGTGATTAATTCATTAATAACCTATACAGCGACTTGAAGAATCTGCAGCGTACTGCTGCCTTCATTGCAGAGACTGAGCTGTCCATCTGACGTATATACACACACAAAGAAAGAAAATGATGCCATTCTACAATCTACGTGTATCACATCTGCCAAGAAACGGACTCAGCACATGCTTAACCAATTACACTAGTCAATATTTCATAATATAACAATTTTCAGGACACGCAAAGAATGAATAACATATGAACTAAAAGCTGGGGGTATGTGGGTGGGTGGGTGGGGGACTTCAGTACTCTTTAGCCTACAGATGTAGCTTTTATCATATCGTAGTTGCACAATGGAAAAAACTGAAAATCTGATCTAAAAACCAAAAAAAAAAAGGGGGGGTGGGGGAGGAGATCCTTCTCACATACTTGTTTAATCATCTTGTCCACACACACATTAAAAACAACAACAAACAACAAAAAACAATAACCTAACTCAACATCTACCTTCACTTCTCACATTAGATAATAAAAACACACCACCTCAACACTACTCAACGTTCATTTCTCAACACAAAAAAAAATCTTCAAACCTACTCAACTCAAGGTCCTCACACAACAACAACAACATCAACATCGGCAACAACATCAACAACAACAGCAACATCAACAATAACAACAACAACATCATCAACAACAACAACAGCAACCCCATCACACCCTCCTTTCAACACAGCACAAATCCAACATCACTCAGTAAGACCCTAGACAAAAGTACTAAATTTAGCACGCTCCTTCCTTTTAATGAAAAAAAAAAGCACACGAGTGCTTATTCCATTATCCTCGATATAAAAAGAATGAATAAATAAATAAATAATTTAACCTAGTCCATGTGTGGTCAGCTTCTGCTATAAAACAGCACCAGCTGGCCTCAAGCTGGGAAAGGATAAAATTTAGCAGCTGAAAGGGGCTGAAAGTGATGGTGGGGGAGGGAGGGGGGGGGGGGAGAAACTGACAGCTGTGTTATCTCTCTTTCTTTCTTACTGGAGACTGGGGGTGTAGGCTCTGTTTCTTATTACTGGAGATTTAGGGTGTAGGCTCTGTTTCTTATTACTGGAGATTGAGGGTGTAGGCTCTGTTTCTTATTACTGGAGATTTAGGGTGTAGGCTCTGTTTCTTATTACTGGAGATTTAGGGTGTAGGCTCTGTTTCTTATTACTGGAGATTTAGGGTGTAGGCTCTCTTTCCTCTTACTGGAGATTTAGGGTGTAGGCTCTCTTTCCTCTTACTGGAGATTTAGGGTGTAGGCTCTCTTTCTTATAACTGGAGACTACTGGGGGGTGTAAGCCTCTCTTTCTTACTGGGTTTGTAGGCTCTCTTTCTTACTCGGAGACTAGGGGGTGTGTGTAGTTGGCTCTCTCTTTCTTATTACTGGAGGGTGGGGGTGTAAGCATCCTGCCAGAGGAAGCGGCGGTCTTGCAGCATCTCTGCGAACTGCTCCACGAAAGGCTGGTAGAACTGGTCGAGGATTTTCACCGTATCCTCCTTCATGGTGCCAATCTTCTCGTACTGCGTGCCCACGTTCACTAGCCTCCAGTTCATCACTTGTTCGTAAGCGTCTCCTGTCAGTTGGCCTGTGGTGGGGGGTGGGTGTGGGGTGTGGTGTTGGGGTGGGGAGTGGGTGGGGTGTGGGGGTGTGGGGGTGGGGGTGTGGTGTGGTGTGTGTGGGGGGGGGGGTGTGGGGTGTGGGTGGTAGTGAGGGGTGGGGTGTGGGGTGTGGGTGGTGGTGGTAGGGGGTGGTGAGGTGTTGTGTTGTGTGGGGGTGGGGGTGAGTGTGTCGTGTGTGTGTGGGTGTGGTGGTGGTGGTGGTGGTGGTGGTGTGTGTGTGTGTGTGTGTGTGTGTGTGTGTGTGTGTGTGTGTGTGTGTGTGTGTGTGTGTGTGGTGTGGTGTGGTGTTGTGGTGTGGTGTGGTGTGGTATCGTGTGGGAGGGGGGGAGGGAGAAAAAATAAGATAATTTTTATATTTCAAGGGTGACAGATAAGTATTCACACACACACACACCACACCACACCACACACACGCACACACGCACACACGCACGCACACACACACACACACACACACACACACACACACACAACGCACACAACAACACCACACACACACACACCACACACACACACACACACACACACACACACACACACACACACACACACACACACACACACAACACACACCCCACACACCCACCCCACCACACCACACACACACCACCCCACACACCACCACCACACAACACAACACACCACACACCCACCACCACCACACACCAACACCACACCACACACCAACACCCCCCCCAACACACCACACACAACCCTCCCCCCTCCCCCCATCCCCCTCCACACAACACACACACAACACACACGACAAAGAATACACTCAAACCCGTACCAACGCCAGAAGTTGAAGGCTTTCTGCAGGGTCTCGCTCAGGTTTCGCCATAGTCCTCATTCCT
>CM060332.1:47737371-47744871 GCA_030674155.1 Stramonita haemastoma | reverse complement strand
ATCTGTTATCATGCTGACACAAAACATTAAATTGAGGATGAAAAATTGAACTAGTTTGGAAAATTATGTCAGAGTTGTCTCCTTTTTCACAAAACTTTTTTTTTTTTTTTTTTTTTAAACCCACTCGTCTGAATTGGAAATGGACAAACAGTGTCAAAAATAGGAGAAACAAGTACAAGCAAACAAAATATCTAAACAAACAGCATAATAATTACACATGATAGAAACAAACACCCACAAGACAAATCTCCCCCGTGTGGATGCAAGGGGGGGGGGGGCGATGGGGGGGGGGGGAGCTGTCTGTATAAATAGCACCCCCACTTTCTGAAAAGTATTAGCCCAGTAATTCCCTCTTTTCTATCCCTCTCTTAGTTTCTTCCCTATTCCTTTTCATCTTTTCTCCCCCTTCTTGTCTATTTTCTGCCATTTTGGTCTACTCTCCAGCCTTTTTTTTTACCCTCAGAAAGACCGAAAAGATAACTATTCTCTCGCATGCCGAAGTCGGATGTGCTGGGCCTGACTTGTCAGGCGCTTAACGGCAGCACAACGCATTTTCGCTCATATGACTGATAACAATAGTTGCTGTCTGAGTGTTGGACGATAAAAAGAAAAGAACAGAAAGCATACATAACGAGAAAAATACCCGAACAGATGTTTAAAGGAAAAGTAACAAACGTCTTATGTTTGTATAAGTTTTTTTCCAGTGAAAGCGAGCTTTGTAACTTAGGGGTTTGCTTTTGTTCTTCTTGTGAACCTAACGGTAATTTACATACATTACACTTACCACTTATAAAGATGATGATGATGATGATGATGATGAAGAGGATGATAGTAATCATAGTGATGACGGTGGTGGTAGTTCAGCTCACTAGTAGAGTGATTGATTGATTGACTGATTGGTGATAATGATTAATCAAAAGCATATTGCCAACATAATATAGGTGTACCGGATTGGTTGATTGATTTGATGATGATGACGATGATAATGATATAAGCATAATGTCAACACAATATGATGTAATAGATTGATTCATTGATTTCTTAATTGATTGATTAATGATGATGATGATAATAATGATACAAGCATAATATCAACATAATATAGCAGTATCGGAGTGATTGATTGGTTGATTTATTGGCAACAACGATGATAATGATATAAACATAATGACAACATAACATAGCACTAGGCTACCAGTAACTACAGTGGACACATGATCAGGGGGAATAACTCTCTCTCTCTCTGGCAGAGAATAGTGACCCTTCGTAGAAACCTCTGAGGTTGAGGACTAACTTTTTTTGTTTTGTTTGTTTTTTTTCTTCTTTTTGTTTTTGGTGTGTGTGTGTGTGTGTGTGTGTGTGTGTGTGTGTGTGTGTGTGTGTGTGTGTGTGTGTGTGTGTGTGTGTGTGTGTGTGTGTTGTTGGGGGGAGGGGTGTTGTTGTTTCTTTTTTCAATCTATCTTCCCTGGTCCCTAATCACACACACACACACAACACACACACACACACACACACACACACACACACGCACGCACGCACGCACGCACACACACATACCACACACACACACACACACACACACACACACACACACACACACACACACACACACAACACTCCACCCCAACCACCACATCCCTACCTTAACCTCTCCCCCCAACATCACCATTACCCTCCCCCTCCCCCACTAAACCGCCCTCTCCATCCATTACTAGTACCGATCCCTATTAAGCTGAAGCCACAAAATCCCAGCTATGATCATTATGTCAGATCCCGCACAATCCTGAACACGTGTGTGTGTTGTGTCCTAAAGTAAGCTTTGGTCCTAAAGTGGACAGGATCAACGTAGACAAGAATTCCTCCTCGAGTCTGGAAACTTCCTGTGGGAGAAATAAACAGCAACAACAACAACACACACACACACACAAGCACTCATAACAACAACAGCAACAATAACAGCAACAACAAACCATTCTCCTTTCCTTCGCCATGTGGGCTGCACAGACTGCAAATCGCAAGACAAACTATTCCAAATCGGACAATTCCTATTGTCTTTGAGAGTGTGCGAATCGGGTAAGAAAACCCAACATATTTTTCCCTGGGGAAAGTTAAGGAAAGGTCCGTTTTACGGCCAAAGTCATGACTACATACATTTTAGTTACGTAATATCTTTTTCATCACCATTATTTTTGATCGCGTTTTCATGGGTGTTGATTACAGAAAATGATATACTAAGCTGTTTAGAAATAAATCATCTCCCGTTGGGATGCCGGGGGCCTATCAGTGTAGACAGCATCCTCAACTTTTGGGATATCTGCGTAACAAATCCCCTCTTTTCTATCCCTCTTTTTTGTTTCTGCCTTGTTCCTTTTCTTCCTGTCGCCTCCTCCTTGTCTGTTTTCTGCCTTCTTGGTCCATTCTCCTGCCTTTATTCCCCAGAAAGACCTTAAAAGATAAACAATTCTCTCCCACGCCGAAGTCGGATGCGCTGAGCCTAACTTATGAGATGCTTAACGGCAGCTCAAGGTTTTTTTGATTTTTTTGTGGTTTGTTTTGTTGTTGTTTTTTACGTATATGACAGAACAATAGTTGCTGTCTGAGTGTTCGACGTCAAAAAATGAGATTTTAAGTTGTTCGTTTGTTTGTTTTTTTAAAGAATATTTCAAGTTACTTTTTGACTGGGTTCGCGCAGTTGAACAAGTCAGTTAATGACAAGGAATCCGCTTAGCGACACTATACATGTGTCGTTGACTTCAGCAGTGCACCAGCTGTCAGCTATGTGTGTGTGTGTGTGTGTGTGTGTGTGTGTGTGTGTGTGTGTGTGTGTGTGTGTGTGTGTGTGTGTGTGTGTGTGTGTGTGTGTGTGTGTGTGTGTGACTTTTCATTCATTTTGTTCTATTATTTTGAGGATAATGGAAAAAGCACTCATGTGCTTATATATATATATATATATATATATATATAATATATATATATATATATTATATATATATATATATATATATATATTACATCCAGTCCCTGTGTGTATGCAGTTTTGTAAATATCGTCATTTGTTCCCCACAGGCACTCAATGGACTACTCTTTCGAAAAGCGGAACAGTTTTTAATGTGTAGTGTGTGTGTGTGTGTGTGTGCACGTGTGTGTGCGCCCACGCACGCGCGCGTGTGTGTGTCAGCATGCATGTATGCATGCACGGTAATGGGCAGTAGGCAGCACAGTTAACATCGCCACCAGCTGCTGTGATCTTTAATTACCACACCTGAGTAGTCATGGCATGTCTGTATTGACTGACCACCATCCATTCACACACACACGAAGGATTCAGATGAGACTAAAAACCGAGGCCCCGTGTGCGAACGCACGCAGAACACCTTGCGCGCACGTTAAAACCCCGTTCCGCCTTTCGGAAGAGCAGGCCATCGTGTGTGCCGGTAGGAGTGGATGACAAAATTATATAAAAAAAAACAAACAAACCCAGCATGCACACAGGTGTCGTGTTTAGACACCATCCCTGAAGGGAAAAAATAAAATAATGGGTAGGCGCTGCACTTGTGGCGACGCGCTCTTTCCCCGGGAGAGCAGCCTGAATTTCACGCAGAGAAATCTGCTGTGATATAAAGTGGTATAAAATAAAATAAAATAATGGCAGGACAATTGTTAGACGGTTCAGCCCTGCCTGACAAGTAAAACCGTGAGGTTCTGGGTTCCATTCCCAGCTTTGCTCCTTTTTCTTTCCAAGTTTGACGAGAAAGTTGAACTGAATGTCAACAGTTCTTCGGAAGGATGGTTAAAAAATAAGGTGAAGGTGTCCCATAACATATGTCGTCGTCGAGGAGTGAGGTATCAGAGACCTCAGCTTCTCTAGGGGACAGTATCATTATTGAGGGCGGCGCCCATCTCCTCTCCCTCGCTGCTTTACCTTCCCTGACCCTAAAGAGAGCAGGTACCCATTGACAGCTGGGTGAACTGGGGGACTGTGCTGGAGCCAAGGCACGCAAACGGTCACCCATCTAATTAGTAACCTTGCTCGGACGGATGAGAGACTGTAAACGGAGGTTCCGTGGTGTGTGAATACAGTAATATGGATATACAAATAGTACTGCACAACCACGCAGTTGTAAACAATGTCATTGTAAGAAAGAAGACACATAACAATCTTTAATCATAGAAGGTACATCCCACCCCTTCATCCACACCATCTCTCCCTACTCCCCCTCCCCCCCTCCCACTGTCCCCACCTCTTTCCCATACACACACGCACGCACGCACGCACGCACGCACGCACGTACACACGCAAGCACTCACACACGCACGCACTCAAGCACACACGTATGCACGCACACACACACACAAATGCGCACGCACGCACGCACACACACACATACACGCACAACCACGCTTGCAGCGTTTCCCAGTAGTATGAAAGCAAAGCACTATAAGAATACACACGCGCCCGAAGGCTCTATATATAGGCCTACACTGCCTTTATTTTTCCAAAGCGAAGTGTAAGCACATGGAACTAGGCTAATGGATTTATAATATATATATATATATATATATATATATATATAATATATATATATATATATATATATATATATATATATATATATATATATATATATATATATATATATATATGTGTGTATATATATATATATAAATTTTACAAGGTGACTAGACCTAACACTCCAAAAGCATAGCAAAAGTAAATGCACTCTAAAGAACTAGTTTCATCGTGTACAATTATTTGCTTTAGTATTCAAAAGCAGACACTAAAACTAGTTTGATTATAAATGTGAATCTAACTGCATTTTGCATTTAAGAAGCAAAGCGTAAACCGTTTAACATTCGAAGCAATTCGGTGGTAAAGGTAAAGGTGTCCCATAACCTGTGTGGTCGTAGAAGAGCGAGGCATCAGAGACCTCAGCTTCTCCAGGGGCCAGCAAATTGATTGCAGTGCCCATCTCCTCTCCCTGGCTGCTTTATCTTCCCTGACCCTGAAGAGGACAGGTACCCATTGACAGCTGGGTGAAGGGGGGGGGGGACTGTACTGAAGCCAAGGCGTGCAAACTCTCACCCATCCACTTTGTAACCACAGCCAACACTGCTTAACTTTAGCTTATTTGGGGAAAGCGAGTGCTCTGACCACTGAACTATCCTGTCCCCCGAGTACTTGAAAGTTGTTAAATTAGATAGAAGAGGAGGGGGGAGGGGGGCTCGGGAACTGTTTAATTAAAGAAGATGAGAATGACAGTGTATTATCTGCAATATAAAATGGCCGTAGCATTTTAAAAGCGAAGCATAAGCACGACTAATGATGATATGGTCTGAATAGTTGAAAGCAAGGGGTAAGCAATATCAGTCGGGGTTTTTGTACAAGTTGGAGTATAATGACTATATCAAGGACTGAACACACCAGCCCA
Source organism: Stramonita haemastoma (assembly GCA_030674155.1). NCBI lineage: Eukaryota > Metazoa > Mollusca > Gastropoda > Neogastropoda > Muricidae > Stramonita > Stramonita haemastoma. The sequence continues at coordinate 47,739,442 of CM060332.1, read as the reverse complement.
CAGCCTAACTACTGCACACAACAGGGGACTGAGAGAGAGAGCTGGCGTGTACTCTCTCTACAGAGGAATCCAACATGTCACCCTGATGAACGCTAATGATACTCATGGTATAGGCAAGGCTAGGCTAGGCTAGACTGGGCAAGGTTAGGCGAGGCAAGGCAGCAAGGCAAGGCAAATGCCAAGGAATATTATATAGTCTGCAGGTCTAAAATTGTTAAGGCATTGTCGGCTTGTCAGTTTTGGTACCATTTCAGATTTGGGTACTTTTGGAAGTGTTTAAGATTAGAATTAACCCGGTTAAGAAAATGGGTTCTAACTCGAAATGCAGAGTGAATTTATGAGAAAGAATGATGATCTCTGAGATAGCAGAGAGAGAGAGAGAGAGAGAGAGAGAGAGAGAGAGAGAGAGAGAGAGAGAGACAGACAGACAGACAGACAGACAGACAGACAGACAGACAGACAGACAGAGACAGAGACAGAGACAGAGACAGGGAAAGAAAGAGAGAACTCACGCTTTAAAGAAAAAGGAGATTGTACCAAAACAAAAAGAATGGCTCCCGAGGCATTTATGGGGAAGATAGGTCTGTATCTTGACGAAGTAAGACTATCGTAAGCCATAGTGTCCTTTTTTTCAGAAAGAGATCACCTGACAAGGAATATTCCAGAGAAATTATACTGCACCCCTTTTCACCAAATAAAAGAAAATTGATGGGACTAAAATGTTCAGATTTTAATCGTTCTACGTGTATTCAGTATTGTAGTACCATCTCAAAACTGACACCTGAAAAAAAATCCCGACAATGCCTCAAACAATTCTAGATCCGTAAGCCAGTGCTATGGGAAATCCTATAAACAAATATGTCCATCTGGTCATTTTTTCCCACAAAGATGAAATAAACTGTATCCGATTTCTTCCACAAAAAAACTGTACCAAAACCTAGATACAGTCATATTTCTCTCCGTGAAAGAAAAAAATCAAATTTTGACCAGGGAGACAAAAAAATTTCTATGGAGTAGGTAGGTAATTATTCTCTGGCTACACCGGTGCCAAGCTAGCAGCAAGCATCCCTGTGGCAGGCAGGAGGACTTCAGGAAGAGGTAAATAAATTTTTTGTTATATATATCAACCTGGGAGCGGTGACCTTGGGTTTGGGCGGAGGAGTGGTGGTTGTAGGCTTAGGCCTATGAGGCACAGACTCTGTGGCGGTTTGATGAGCAGTTACAACTTGACGATGCCTTGTCCTGCCACTGTACATATTAATGGGTCTGTCACTTCATAGGACTGAGATGAAGTGAAGAGGGGTATATTTTGAAGATGTGGGCTGTTAGAATTTTTTGTCGTTTATATTGTTGTTGTTGTAGTCGTCTGTCTATTGTCTGTGTAATCTGTGTGTCGGCTTTTTTTTTCCCCTGTTTGTCAAATTCGAAGATGAAGTCATTTGTTTGATGTTTTTTGGTTTAAAATTTTTTTCCAGATGGTACAATGAATGAGCAATGTGTTTGCTTTTTCTGAGGCTATGTTTATATGTATATATATATATATATATATATATATATATATATATATATATATATACATATATATATATATACATACATATATATATATATACACACATACATATATATATATACACATACATATATATATATAGATATATAACATAATAGATATATCTCTATAATTTTATATCTGTGTGTGTGTGTGTGTGTGTGTGTGTGTGTGTGTGTGTGTGTGTGTGTGTGTGTGTGTGTGTGTGTGTGTGTCTGTGTGTCTGTGTGTCTGTGTCTCTGTGTGTGTGTGTGTTTTTGTAGCAGTCAGGATTAATTACATACACGTACCAGTTCACAATGTGCCTATAATCATGTTTCTGAATACAAAAGATCCCATCCACCATTATTGTATAATTGCCCCCCCCCCCCACACACACACACGTACACACGTACACATGTACACACACACACACACACACACACACACACACACACACACACACACACACACACACACACACACACACACACACACCATCTTCGGTTGCCCTTTTTCCAGTCTATAAATCATCGTCAC
>CM060332.1:47727371-47729871 GCA_030674155.1 Stramonita haemastoma | reverse complement strand
CCCGCACAGCCCGGTTTACTAGGATAAAAATGACTAGGCTGACAATACATATTACATTGGATAACCTCATAATTCTCACACGATTGACAACTTGATCTCATTCATTTTGTTGGTGGTGGTGTTGTCCAAACACGATCAGATAACCAAAACCAGTGTAGCAAGTGGAAATATCGAGTAAGTCAGTTTAGCAGGTTAAAAATAAACCTCGGGAAGGGGGGTGGGGTTGGGGGGTTGGGCCGGGTAGCCTAGTAATTAGAGCGTTGTGCTCGCAATTTGACGGCCCGGGTTCGAGCCACCACCCATTCAAGAAGATTTTTTTCCCGTAGAGTTTTCATACACACTGACGCCACTCCCATGAAAGTTCTTCGGAGGAGACTATAAATGGAGCCCCGTGTACCAACGCACGCAGAACATCTTTCGCACACGTTAAAACCCGTTCTGCCTCTCGGAAGAATAGGTCATTACCTGCCGGTAAGAACGGATGACAAAAGTGTGTGTGTGTGTGTGTGTGTGTGTGTGTGTGTGTGTGTGTGTGTGTGTGTGTGTGTGTGTGTGTGTGTGTGTGTTTTTATACCACTTTATGTCAGCAGATTTCTCTGCGTGAAATTCGGGCTGCTCTCCCCAGGGAGAACGCGTCGCCACAGGTGCAGCGCCTACCCATTTTTTTTTCTTTTTCCTGCATGCAACTGTATTTGTTTCCCTATCAGAGTGGCTGTTTCCTACAGAATTTTGCCAGGGTCAACCCCCTTGTTGCCGTGGGTTCTTTTACGTGCGCTAATTAGTGATGTGTAACACACAGGACCTCGGTTTATCGTCTCATCCGAAAGACATATATATAGATATAGATATATATATATATATATATATATATATATATATATATATATATATATATATATATATATGTGTGTGTGTGTGTGTGTGTGTATGTGTATGTATATCCCCGAAGTCGGAATATGGCTACCTTAATGGTAAGGTAAAAAAACGATGGCATACGCAAAAAATCTCACTTATTGTTGCACCTCGGAGCTCTAACCGAAGAACCAAAAATAGAATATATCCCCGAAGTCGGAATGCGGCTAACTTTAGAGGTGGGAGAAAAACGGTAGCATACTCAAAAAAATTTACCATTTAGCACACCTCAGCGCTGTAGCCGAGGGAGGAAACAGAATGAATGAATAAACAAATCAATAAAATAAATAGATAAAGAAATAAATCATCAAGTTGGCCATTTCGAAGCAGGTTTAAGATTCAGCTCCGCACACACCGTGTGGAGTGGAAATACTAATGAAATACAGCAGATGTTGACTCCGATTATTGATACCGACCACAGCAATCCATAAATTGACCATCTCTACGTGGTAGGCCTTACCGCAGCAGTATCTACTGAAAAAGGCTGTATAGAAGAAGAAGAACAAGAAGAAGAAGAAGAACAAGAAATATTACAAGAAGGAGGAGGAGGAGAGAAGTTTTTGCACGTTAAACATTTTGATCTGTTCACTCGGTACATCTTTTTTTCGTCCCTCAATTAGAGCTCCGAGGTTCACCAGTAGCGAGATCTTTGAGTATGCGACCTGTTTTGGGGGTAGACTCATTATGTGGCCAAAATGCGACAGGTTAAAGATTTTGGCTGTTTTAAATCGTTCTTTGTGGACTCTTGGTAAAATGAGGGCTTATTTGTTTGATATATTGTCTTTCTAACTCATTTTTGCCATCTTCTTATTGGTCCACATTTTGAAGACTTCTGTCTTTCTCTCAGTGTCTTTCTGTTGCTGTGTAAAAATGTGTATGTTTAACATAGTGGCAATGTAGGATGTTGGTGATCTGCCTCTTTTCCTTCTGCCCTCAATCTTGCCTTGGAGACTTGTCTGTGTGTTTCTGTACGCATGACCAACATATCTCAGTCTGCGCTTATTAGAGTTTCAGCCAACATTTGTCTTTGCATGTTCATGAAAGATGCTTTCTTTTGCTTTCTTTTAGCAGCGTTATTTTTTTTCTTTCCCATTTCTGAAGTGTCGTAGAAAAGGTAAAAGTAGTAGAAATGGAAGCAGAAGTAGTGGTAGCAGTTTTAGTCGCTGTAAAAGCAGCAGTAGATGTGGTGGTGGCAGATGAAGTAGCAGAAGCAGCAGCAGCGTAGTAGTAGTAGTAGTAGTAGTAGTAGTAGTATAGTAGTAGTAGTAGTAGTAGTCATGGTAGCAAAAGTAGCAGCAGCAGCAGCAGCAGCAGCAGCAGTAGTAGTAGTAGTAGTAGTAGTAGTAGTAGTAGTGGCAGCAGCAGCAGCAGTAGTAGTAGGAGTAGTTGGAGTAGCAAAAGCAGTGGTAGTAGTGGTAGTGGTAGTGGTGGTGGAAGTAGTAGTAGTAGTAGTAGTAGTAGTAGTAGTAGTAGTAGTAGTAGTAGTAGTAGTGGTGGTGGTGGTGGTGGTGGTGGTGGTGGTGGTGGTGGTGGTGGAAGTAGTAGTAGAAGTGGGAGTAGTAGAAGTAGTAGTAGTAGGAGTAGCAGT
>CM060332.1:47714871-47717371 GCA_030674155.1 Stramonita haemastoma | reverse complement strand
GTGTGTGCTTGCCCGTTCCTGTGTAGGTCCTTGTTGTGCGTTGCTTGTTTTTTGTTGTTGTTTCTTTTGTTGTATTCCTTTTTCGCAGTTTCAGGTTTTTCCCTCATTAGTTCTGATTCATGTTTTCTCTCTCACACTGACACGAACATGTTTGTGTTGATGAAGGAAAGCCTGTTTTCCCTCTCTTATCTCCTTTGTCATTGCTTTTGTTTTTCTGTTTTGTTCTATTACATGTATATCATATTAACAACACACACATACACACACAACACACACACACACACACACACACACACACATATATATATATATATATCATATATATATATATATATAATTATATATATATATATATACATAAGCGCGCGCTGTGTGTGTGTGTGGTTCGTCTGTCCGTCCGTCCACCCGTCCGTCCATTCATCCACCAGTCTGTCTGCCTTTTATTCCTCTGTCTGCCTCTCTCTCTCTCCGCACACACACACACTACAAACACATGACAACCCACACACACACCCACACAACAACACACACACACACACACACACCACACACACGCACACACACACACACACACACACACACACACACACACACACACACACACCCCACACACACACACACACACAACACACAACACACACACACACACACACACACACACACACACACACACACACACACACACACACACAAAACATCAAAAGAAGAGAAAGAACACAGACTGACATACAAACAATTAATTGGCCCTCTCACTTAGCAAGGGGCAAGTGCGTAACATCAAAAGCAGAGAGACGAACCACAGACACCCAAGTGCCACTCAGTATACATGGTAACCACCATTTCAAGGAATACTTTAGCCTAGTGGTTAAGACAGTTTGGAATTTTTTTTTTGCTGTTTTTCTTCTTCGTTCCTCGGTTGGAGCTCCAAGGTTCACCAATGGTGAGATTATGCGTAAGCGCCCCCTTTTTATTTCCTCAACCATTTTAAGGGTAGCCGCATTCCGGATTCGGGGATACAGCTGGGAATTGAATTTACCATTTTGCCAGAACAGTCTAAAGGGTATCTACCTGGTCTTTTCGATTTTGAACTGTCGCGGAGTTGTTTTTTTACGTGCATAAGTCCCTAAACACACTGGTTTAGAGTCTCTTCCGAAAGACTTGACAATCATTTTGATTTTCCTGCCAAACTGGGAAAAAAGGGCAAGGCCTGGAATCGAACCTCACGGTTTTGTCGGCATGCGAACGTTTAAACCGTCCTGCCATCTAAACCACCCTGCCACCTTCCTTCTTGTTTGACTTCAGTCCTGTGGGTCCATGAAGTCATGGGTTCGAATCTTGACAGCGAAGTTTGATGAATTAAGGGTAGGGACTTTTTATCGATCTCTGTATCAACTTCAAGTACAGACCTGCCATTGCCTGATTTTCCCTTCGTGTAGAAATGTAGAGATAAATATGCACGTTAAAGATTCCATAATTCATGTCAGCGTTGTGGGTTATGGAAACATGCATATACCCAGTATGTATTTGAAAAAAACCCCAAACAAACAAATGAGCTGCTCTGAAGTCAGAATGTGTAATTTAAGTTTAATTTATTTATTATTTATTCTTTTTTATTCTTTTATATCAAGGATAATGGAATAAGCAATCATATGCTTTAAAAAAAAATCCAGTCCCGTGTGTATGCAGTTTTGTAAATGTTAGCTGAGGCCAGCAGGCAGACCTCCTGCAGAGTTACAAGCACAGGAGAAACCAGACACGACCATTCTGCTCACTATTGGAACGCAGAGAAGAGAAAGGGAGATCCATAATGATCATTTCACCTCTTCTGGAATGGTCGTTGACTAAACTTGATTGATTTGATTTGACTTGAGAATGCAACAAAGATCTAGCGATGTCAAAGACTTACTCAGAATTTGGTAAACGCACTTTCAAGAGAATTGCTCACAAAAAGTAGGCAAAAAAGTGTGTGTGTGTGTGTGTGTGTGTGTGTGTGTGTGTGTGTGTGTGTGTGTGTGTGTGTTGTGTGTGTGTGTGTGCGTGCGTGCAAGCGTGTGCGCGCGTGCGTGAGTGCGTCTGTGTGTATACGTGTGCGTGCGTGCATGCATGTGTGTGTGCGCGCGTGCTTGCTTGCGTGCGTGCGTGCTTGCTTGTATGCGTGCGTGCATGCCCGAGAGTGATATGTGCATACTCATGTTGAAATGCGCATTCAAAACTACCAATGCATTCACAAACAAAAATGCTTGTCGCATATTCTGCATGAACATACATGCTCTCATTAACTAAAGAAAAACAAGACACAGAAAATAAGGAATAACACCAAAATAATTTAGTCAGGCGAATTCAAGACAGAAAAAAGCAACAAATAAACTGAATGAGAATGAAGACATGATTAAAGGGAAAGGGCTCGAAGACTCTGATATTAGCGTCTGATCTTGGGGCCAATCAATGATCAGTTGCCCTGAAATCGAATCCCGCACTGTCAGACGAGTTGATAGAAGGG
>CM060332.1:47697371-47704871 GCA_030674155.1 Stramonita haemastoma | reverse complement strand
GCACGTACTAAGGTATCCACAGAAATAAAAACCACTTTATCAGGAAGACTCGCCCCTGACTCAAAAACTCACAGGATTTAGCACAAATTTGGTATGTTTGAACTTTTTGTTTCACCTTGCAGCAAACACTGTACCCTCTCAGTCCTTTGCTGTCTGCTAGCTTCCTAACTGCAATATGCATGTCCAGGGTTAGCCCTGTAGGAACACAAGCAATCCTCATTATTTGATGATCATTTCCAACTTTCTCGTGACTCCCTGATATTACTGTATGCCCTCAATCCCTCCCTCCAAAAACCAAGTGCGCAGTATATATTTTTCATATTTAAAAAAAAATGTGTGAAAATCAACCCAAAAAAATTTTCGACCCGCACTCTATAAAAGATACTACATGACCTGCAAGCTAACAGTGGAGTATAACCACACTGATATTATTTTTCCACCACAGCAAAACCGACAGAACCAGCAGAAGAGGGTAGTGTAGTGGGTTTCACGTGCATATTATCATCAGCTCCTTCCCATCATGCCACGCCAGGCCAGGTGGCGCTTCTCTAGGGGCGATTACCCAGCACTGATTGTGCCTGCGTAATAGGAACAATCGTCTGGTATCGTAGAGTGTAAACATCTCCCAGTGTAGCTCTCTCCTTCTACTACTCAAGAGTTCACTTCCTTTCTTATCATTCTCCCTCTTCTATTCCTGCTCTTGGATCTTCTCTCTCTTCTTACATCATAAAGTGTGTGTGTGGTGTGTTCGGATGGGTTGGGTTGGGTTGGAGGTGTGTGTGTGTGTGTGTGTGTGTGTGTGTGTGTGTGTGTGTGTGTGTGTGTGTGTGTGTGTGTGTGTGTGTGTGAGGGGGTGGATGGGTGGGTGGGTGGGGGGTTGTGTGTGTTTTTATTTATTTATTTTATTTAATCTTTTATATAGGGGATAATGGACTAAACACTTATGTGCTATTTTCATCCAGTCCCTGTGTGTATGCAGTTTGTGTGTGTGAGAGCACACGCGCGCACGTGCGTGTGTGTGGGCGCGTGCATGCGTGTGTGCAAGTGTGTTTTAATGATAGAAATTGAATTAGCCATTTCATGGTAGATGGAACTGACAAATTCTATTTAAAAACAACAACAACAACAACAAAACACACGAACACAAGTGTAGGGTTTAGACATCATCCCCTGCGCCAGAATGCATCTACCTAAATGGTGGTGGTGATGGTAGGGGGGGGGGGGAGTAAGGTTGCATATGCATAAAAAAAATCTCACCATTGATGAACCTGGGACGCTCTAGCCTAGAAACCTGGGAGAGAAAAAAAAAGAAAAAAAGCAGTCAGACAGACAGATATATCACAAGCCAGACAGAATAAATCTTTCCATGGTAAACATTGTTACTTTCTTGGGTCCCCGAGACACACATAAATTCATGAGGGGGTAAACACGATGTGTCGGGCAGAATCCTGCTTATGCCACTATCGACACAGATCAGAAGAAAAGTGTGTGCTTCTTTCAAATTGGATACAGTTGTGTAAATCCTAAACCTGTTTTCTTTGGTTCTTGGCAAGGGCTTGGGGGTTTACCAGTGGTGAACGTTTTGTATGTGTGTGTGTGTGTGTGTGTGTGTGTGTGTGTGTGTGTGTGTGTGAGAGAGAGTGTGTGTGTGTGAGTGTGTGTGTGTGTGTGTGTGTGTGTGTGTGTGAGTGTGTGTGTGTGTGTGTGTGTGTGTGTGTGTGTGTGATTGTGTGTGTGTGTGTGAGTGTGTGTGTGTGTGCATGCAACTTTTTTTTTTTTAGGTGGGTGGGTGGGTAATTCTTTTTATTAAGGTAGCCACATTCTATTTTTGGGGATGAAGTCTAAACACAAAGTGTGTATGTTTTTCCTGTCATTTATCTCTACCTGCACTTATTCATTTTATTTTCTCTCTTTTCTTTCTGGTTTTTTTTTGGCTCCTGATGAAGGGTTCCAAGGTTCTTCAATGGTGAGATTTTTGTGTCTGCGACCAATTTTGCCCACCATGAAGGTAGCCGCGTTCAGACTTCAAAGATATGTGACGCTCCACCACATAAGGAGTCGCATTCCACAAGAGGTCAATTTTCATTTATTGATATGATATTAATCTGGAATGAAATGGCTATACAATAGAAAAAACAGATTGAAAATTGGACAATTCTATGAAAAGTTATTACAAATTGAAATGATATATTGCAGGAAATGACAAAACGAGAAATGGACAAGTTTAGCATTGTAATAAATGGTCAGAATGAGGGCTTGGGCATTTTTAAAGCACGTTTAAAAGCAAAATGATACAAAATTATTACTTGATATTTCTTTACAAGGTAGAGTAATGGCTATAGTTTTATAATCAATCAAAATCGGAAAATTGCCAACTTGACCCCACCTGCCTTTAATGGGTTCTAGCGAAACAGTGGGTTATGTGCTAAGTGACTCATTTCGTGGTGGAGCGTCACATATCTGTTTATTTATTCAACCCACCCCTCCCATGGGTGGTACAGACATTGAAATTTCCCAATAACAATAGAGAGAAAAGACAGAAAACGAGACAGACAGACCGACAGGTAGGCAGGCAGATAGACAGACAGACAGACAGACAGACACTGATGACAAGATTCTCAAAAACTTCATACAAATGGGGACTGGGTGTACCAAAGCACACCAAGTGCTTATCCCATTATCCCCGATATAAAAGAATAAATAAATAAACAAATAAAATAAAATGAAATAAATGATGAAACAGAAAGCCCACACTGGTAAGGTTATTTTTCACCACCAGCAAACAGACCCAGGTACTGTACTGGAGTCTCACGTGCATAATTATCAACAGCTCCTTGTGTTGCCGTCATGCCACGACAGGTGGCGCTCCTCTAGGGGAGATTACCCTGATTGTGTCTGCTAAGTAAGAACAATTCTGGGGCATAAGAAGTGTGAACATCCCACCCCCCACCCCCTATACCCCTGCCCCTTTCTCCATACTCTCTTCCTGTTCTTATTGGGGGGGGGGGGGGGGGGGGCTTCCTATACTTCCATAGATCCTGCTCTGGGCTTAGTTCTCACTTGCTTCACAGAGAGAGAGAGAGGGGGAGAGAGAGAGATCCTATGTGTCTATGTGCACTACTATGCATGCATGCAGAGAGAGACAGAGACACAGACAGAGACAGAGAGAGAGAGAGAGAGACTGTTCATGTGTATGAATGCGCATATGCATAGATAGATAGATAGATAGATAGACAGAGAGAGGGAGAGTCTGTGTCTGAGAGTCTCTGTGTGTCCCTGTGTGTCTATGTACATATGCATGAGTGACTCTGTCTATGTATGTCTTTGTGTTCTGTAGTCAGTATTTACATCAAAGAAGAGTTGCAGGATAGCTTACCAGTTACAGTGTTGTGTTCACAGTTTAACAACCAAGATCAAGCCACCACGTCCCATGTGCAAGACGCCTCTTCCAGAGGATTTTTACCCCCAGAATTAACACAAGTATTGACTCCACCGGGATAGCTTAGTGGTCAGAGCACTTGTTTTCCCCCAGCTAAGGTTAAGCAGCATCGAGCGTGGTTACCAATTGGATGGGTGACCGTTTGCGCGCCTTGGCCTCAGTACAGTCACCCCAGTTCACCCAACTGTAACTGGGTACCTTCCCTCTTTAGGGTCAGGGAAGTTTTAAAGCAGCGAGGGAGAGGAGATGGGTGCCACGGCCCTAAATATGCTGGCCCCTAGAGAAGCTGAGGTCTCTGATGCCTCACTCTTCTACGACCACATAGGTTATGGGACACATTTACCTTTTACCTTTTACATATATATATATATATTTTACTGACTTCACTCCCCTGAAAGTTGGTGTGTGTGTGTGTGTGTGTGTGTGTGTGTGTGTTGTGTGTGTGTGTGTGTGTGTGTGTGTGTGTGTGGACGGGGAGAAGGGGGTCAGGGAGTAAAAAGTTGAGAGAATGCGGGGTGGTAATGGTGGTGACGGTGTGTGTGTGTGTGTGTGCGTGCGTGCGTGCGAGCGTGTGTGTGTATGTGTGTGTGTGTGCGTAGGTGCGTGTGTGTGTGCGTGCGTACGTGCGTGTGTGTATTATGTGTGTGTGTGTGTGTGTGTGTGTGTGTGTGTGTGTGAGGAAGGTATTGAATTGTAACAACTATTGTTCCAGACAGACCGACCCATCAGCTCCAGAGCTCAGATGACCCTCCAGGGAAGACTGACCCAATACAAACACCGGCACCACCACCACCACCACCACCACCACCACCACCACCACCACCACCACTACCACCACCACCACCCCCACCACCACCACCGCCGCCATTACAACACCTGCAGCAATGTCTGGCAAACTACACACCAGTCTGGAACTAGAGGTGCGTTCAGCATCATGCTTTTGTTCTTTATTGAACGATTTTTCGTTGTTGTTGGTGTTCGGTTGTTTGGGGGTGGGGATGGGGGGTAAGGGTGGGGTGGGGAAGGGGGGTGGGGGTGAGAGAGGCTTTGGTCTACAGTTTTTTTCTTCTCCAGGCTGGTCTGTCTGTCTTCAGTCTTTCGCAGCAACACAACACAGCCATGTCAAGGCCAGTCTGTCCAGTCTGTGATGTTAGTTCTGCACCATCCAGTTCTTCCTCTGTCTGCTTCTGTGTCTTCTTCCTCCCCCAAGTGTTCCCTGTAGGATCAGTATTGGTAAGAGAGATGTGATGCGTGATGTGATCGAATCACGCCAGCTTCCTCCTCTTTACAACAAACAGCCAGAAGGGGTTTAGTTCCTGTGGCCCAGTTTTCGTGGTCATGTCTTACCACACTGACTTGTTGGTTCTGTGGACCTGTCAGGAGGTGTGGAGAAACCTTCTGAATGAAGGTTGTTCTCCAATTGCTGCAGTGAAAGTCCAGCTCTCACACCCACTTCAGAAGGAGAAACATAACGAGTGCACTAGGTCACCTATGATAAGTCAATTATGCTTGATTAAGTTTTACTTGTTATCAGTTGGATGAGTGACGCTTGCGCACCTTGGTGTTAGTACAATCCCCCCTGTTCACCCAGCTGTGAATGGGTACCTGCCCTCTTTAGGGTCAGGGAAGGTAAAGCAGCGATGGAGAGGAGATGGGCGCCGCCCTCAATATGCTGGTCTCTAGAGAGAGAGTTGAGGTCTCTGATGCCTCGCTCACCTACGACCACATAGGTTATGGGACACCTTTACCACCACCTTATCCTTTTTTTGCTAGCAGTTACTTTTTGTTCAAGAATTTCTGTTTCTAAGATCATTTACTTTTTGAAAGATTTTGTTTGACTTGACTACTTCTTAAACTCTTTTATCAGTCGTTGTGGCACTACACTGGGTTTGTAAGAGTAGGTCATTGTGTGCCGGTGGGAGCAGATAACAAGATTGACAAAACTGCACACACATGGGGACTGGATGTTAAAAAAAAAAGCATTTGAGTGCTTCTTCCATTATCTTCGATGTAAAAAAAAAAAAAAAAGAAGAAAAAAGAATGAGGCATTGTATCTGATGCAGACCTAACATGTTTCCAAGATGAGCTTGAACACGTTACTGATAGCACTGGTCTGACGTCACCACAGTGGAATTTTCGAGAGAGAGAGAGAGAGAGAGAGAGAGAGAGAGAGAGAGAGAGAGAGAGAGAGAGAGAGAGAGAGAGAGAGAGCAATTCTATTTCACGATGGCAATACATTAAGTAACAGATACATTTTTTCATCCAACTATCAAAATGAAAAGAAAACATTGAAAAGAAAACGAAAAATGCAAAATGATGTCAATGAATACACATATACACATGGAGGATACCAACACACACACACACACACACACACACACACACACACACACACACACACACACACACACACACACACACACACACACAGACACACACACTCACAGAGAGAGAGAGAGAGGAGAGAGAGAGAGAGAGAGAGAGAGAGAGAGAGAGAGAGAGAGAGAGAGGGTACACACACACACACACAGATGGCAGGACCTTAGCGTTTCTCAGAGAGAGAGAGACAGACAGACAGACAGACACACAGACACACAGACAGACACACAGACACACAGACAGACAGAGACAGACGCACAGACAGACAGACAGAAGGGGAGGGAGTGAGTGGGGGGGGGGGGGCGGCTAGGTGTCAGCACAGCAGGGCATTGTCAGAGTAAGGCAGCTGTAATGGAACACCTCCATTGTCGTCATCCTTATCACTCCGCACGTGATAACCGCTGGCCTGCCTGCCTGTACCATAGCCTAGTGTATGTATGGCTCTTTCTGAGGAAAACAAGCTGGGGAGAGGGGAGAGGTGTCAGTGAGAGAGAGAGAGAGAGTGAGGGGGGGGGGGGAGCAGGACCCTTAGCAGTCTGTCAGAGAGAGAGAGAGAGAGAGAGAGAGCAGGACCCTTAGCAGTCTGTTAGAGAGAGAGAGAGAGAGAGAGAGAGGAGAGAGAGAGAGAGAGAGAGAGAGAGAGAGAGAGAGAGAGAGAGAGACAGACAGACAGACAGACAGACAGACAGACAGACAGAGACAGACAGACAGACAGACAGACAATTCGATTCAATTCAAAATACTTTAATATCTCTAAAACAGAGAAATTCCAGTGGGTTACAAGCCATATTATTATAAAAACAAAAACAAAAGGACAGGCATACAGGCAGGCAGACAGACAGACAGAGACAAACAAGCAAACAAACTGAAACACCCAAAGAGATAGACAGAGACAGAGAGGTGGTAACAAAAACTTAACAGATCGTCCTCTCCTTCCCCCTTCCCGTCCCCCCATCCCTTACCCTCCACCCCCCACCCCCTCTTCTTCCTTCTTGCCTCCCTCACTCCCTACTATCCCCCTTCCCATCCCCTCACCCTCCAACCCCTCCTGCCCCCTACCACCACCACCACCCCCCCACCAGCGATCTACCAAATACTGCAGGCTCCAGTTGTGTGGTGAGATGGAGGGACCACCCAACAGTCACGCACCGTTTTGTTAACGAGCTCTGCCTAACTCTGTAGAGTGTTGCTCAAACAAATTCTTGGAATTCTTTTAGACCAAACACTTGCAGGTGTCTGTCTGTCTGTCTGTCTGTCCCAAGCCTGATATGGATGTCATAGCCTATATACATAATTGTAAAAACAAAACTAACACCAGAAGTAAAATAAAACATTGATTGTGGAGTGCAATTTCTGAGTGATGTAATTTCTGAAGCTTGAATGGATAATGAGATTTCAGAAATAACGTGAATATTCCAATCAAATCGTCGTTAACATTAACACGCATTAAAGCCCTGCTCTTCCCCCCATCCCTTCTAGAAAACAAACAACCCCTTCCCCCTCCAACCCCCCCCCCTCCCCTCCCCCCCCCCCCCCCCAAAAAAAAAAAAAAAAGAACGAAGCTGAAACAAGCACAAAAATGAAGCCCCACTGACAGTCTCTTTTCATGTGGCCTTATCTGCTCTGATTGTCTTTTATTTATTTTTTTCTTGTTTTATTTCGAGGATAATGGAATAAGCACT
>CM060332.1:47674871-47679871 GCA_030674155.1 Stramonita haemastoma | reverse complement strand
CTCTCTCTCTCTCTCTCTCTCTCTCTCTCTCTCTCTCTCTCTCTCTCTCTCTCTCTCTCTCTCTCTCTCTCTCTCTCTCTCTCTCTGTGTCTCTGTGTGTGTGTGTGTGTGTGTGTGTGTGTGTCTGTCTGTCTGTCTGTCTCTCTCTGTGTCTCTCTCTGTGTGTCTGTCTGTCTGTCTGTCTGTCTGTCTGTCTGTCTGTCTCTCTCTCTCTGTCTCTCTCTCTCTCTCTGTCTCTGTCTGTCTGTCTCTCTCTCTCTCTCTCTCTCTCTCTCTCTCTCTCTCTCTCTCTCTCTCTCTCTCTCTCTCTCTCTCTCTCCCCCCCCCTTGACCCGTTCCTCGGCTAGAGCCCCGCTGTTCACCAGTGGTAAGACTTAGCGTATGCGACTGTTTTTGCCCACCATTTAGGTAGCCGTATCCCGACTGTGGGGATCTTTGATTTTGGACCAAAGAACGGAGAAAACCCCCCTCATGGTAATGATGATGATGATGATGATGATGATGATGATGATGATGATGAACATCACCATCATCATCATAATCAACAACTAAAGAAACGGTATTAAGAATACAAGATGTATTAATTTGCTTGGAAAAGGGCGATCTGAAACTTGAAGACATATATATATCTATATATCTCCCTCTCCCCCCCCCCCTCTCTTCTCTCTCTCCTCCCCCCCTCCTCTCTCTCTCCCCCCCCCCCCCCTCTCTCTCTCTCTCTCTCTCTCTCTCTCTCTCTCTATATATATATATATATATATATATATAGGGAAAGGGCTCTTTTTCACACCATCGTTAGCATTTCCCATTTTCTTTATAAAAAGCAGCCTGCAAAGTCATACAAGTCTTAAGTGGGAAAAAAAATGATCTGGGAAACAGTCAGAACAAAACGGAACGAAGTACTGGCAGAGCTAGTAGAAAGAAGACAGACAGGTGACTGATGCAATACAGCAGACTGGTGCCGTGGGTTGGCGGGTGCACAGATGATGTTCACCATAGCTCATGTCTGCTGTTGTTGAACTGCACCTAGTCACTTTCTGCAAACACACCTCCCCTCCCTCCCATCCCCATAGGCTAAGGATTCCACACAATCATTTGTTTCTGCTTCGTTCCTTCTCTTTCCTGTCACCACCTCCTTCTCGTCTCATTTTCTGCCTTCTTGGTCCATTCTCCCGCCTTTTTCCACAGAAAGACTTAAAAGATAACAGTTCTCTCCCACGCTGAATTTGGACGCGCTGGGCCTGTCTTGTCAGGCGCTTAACAGCAGCGCAACGGATTTTCGCTCATAATGACAGACAGCAGTAGTGGCTGTCTTCAGCGTTTGAAGAAGATTGATGCACACACCCGAGTACAGTATAACCGTTGGTGAATGATAGGTTAACGAGCAAAAGAGTCCCCTCTCCTCCACCCTCCTCCTTCAATTTTTTTTATATTTTATTTTTTATTATTTTTTTTTTTTACTGTAGTGCGAACCATGTATCAGTGTATGATTTCAGGGAAGAGTGCTTTCCCTCCAGTACCATGCCTGGGTACAGGAAACCATGATAAATGAATTAAAAAAAAAGAATTTTGTCTCCAGTGGAAGTACCACCACATCCGGTCAGATATTTGACTTATCATTTTTGAATGAAGGCTGTCAGAGAGCTATAACTTGCATTTTTTTTGTGACTGCCGCAAGTGCAGGTCGAATTTTCCTCTTTTTCTGATTTTTCCTCTTTTTTTTTTTTCATTTTCATTGAAAATTTCCTCCTTTTTTTGGGGGGTGAGCAAAAAATCCCATGTCTGAATGTAGCGGGAAACTAAGAGAGCAAATCTGTCGTCGGACTTGTCCTGGAAACGGGACCAGGCATGTTGACAGCTTTAAACACTTGCACTCCCTGTCAAAACATCCCTTCTCCTTTTTGTGCCCCAACCCGGCCTGGGGCAAAAATCTCAGCTCCCTAAACTACTCCCGTTTTTAGTGTCTCCCCCCCCAAAAAAAAAAAAAGAAAAGAGGTGGCTGTCTTAGTTAGAAAGAAAGAATGTCTTAAGGGTTGTCCCCAGCTTGTAAAGCATCTTAGAGACCACCCCAGTTGGTTGTATTTCCGGCTTGCAGACGTGTTTTTTTTGGTACTATGGGATTTGGGGTTTTTGAAGTGTGGGTGCTTTGGCTGTGTTACTGGTGTTGTCTCCCCCTGCAAAGTCAAGGACGAGTTATGTGACCTTGCCGCCTACGCTGATTAGTAGTAGTGTTTCCTTTGTGGCCTTGGTGTGATACTGCAGTTTTCGCGCGCTGTGTTTTGTGTGTGTGTGTGTGTGTGTGTGTGTGTGTGTGTGTGTGTGTGTGTGTGTGTGTGTGTGTGTGTGTGTGTGTGTGTGTGTGTGAGAGAGAGAGAGAGAGAGAGAGAGAGAGAGAGAGAGAGAGAGAGAGAGAGAGAGAGTAGTGTGTGTGTGTGTGTGTGTGTGTGAGAGAGAGAGAGAGAGAGAGAGAGAGAGAGAGAGAGAGAGAGAGAGAGAGAGAGTGTGTGTGTTGTGTGTGCGAGTGTGTGTGTGTGTGTGTGTGTGTGTGTGTGTGTGTGTGTGTGTGTGTGTGTGTGTGTGTGTGTGTGTGTGTGAGAGAGAGAGAGAGAGAGAGAGAGAGAGAGAGAGAGAGAGAGAGAGAGAGAGAGAGAGAGAGTGTGTGTTGTGTGCGAGTGTGTGTGTGTGTGTGTGTGTGTGTGAGAGAGAGAGAGAGAGAGAGAGAGAGAGAGAGAGAGAGAGAGAGAGAGAGAGAGAGAGAGAGAGAGAGAGAGAGAGAGAGAGAGTACGTGTGTGTACGTGTGTGTACGTGTGTGTACGTGTGTGTGTGTGTGTGTGTGTGTGTGTGTGTGTGTGTGTCTGTGTGTGTGTGTCTGTGTGCAGTATTTGATCTTTTTCCCATAGATCGGGTCTAGTCTTTACTTTCTGACCGGCCTTGACATTTTGGGTTATTTTTTTTAATTGCTTGTGAAACTGAAAGATGTAGGACTTGACAGAAAGGACTGAATGATGAAATGGTATTGGCAGATAAAGAAAAAAAAAAAGAAAAAAAAAGAAATTTCGATTCGTGCGCAAATGTACAGGCATCTCCTTCAATCATTATCTCTCGCCTCGCTGTTTGAACTTTACTTTTTATGTACCCATAAGTTCTGGCCCGCTTAAGGTCTCTCTCTCTCTCCACACACACACACACACACACACACACACACACACACACACACACACACACACACACACACACACACACACACACACACACACACACACATATATATATATATACATATCTATTTATCTATCTATCTATCTATCTATCTATCTATCTATCTATCTATCTATCTACCTACCTACCTACCTACCTACCTACCTACCTATCTATCTATCTATCTATCTATCTATCTATCTATCTATCTATCTATCTATCTATCTATCTATCTATATCGCAATATAATGGTATGCCTTTGGTTTAAAGAATGTTTGATTCAGATTCCAAAATTATAGATCTATATCTTTTTGCCGTAAATATATAATGTTTATTTTATTCTGGTTCGTTACTCTTTCGCCCCAAGGCATGTGTAATGCAATTCCTTTCAGAAATGGGTTTTATGACGACCATAATCAATGCCATTTTAAAATTAAAAAAACACACGAACAAACCCATCAGTTAATAAGGGGATGGGAGGGAGGGAGGAGTTCTCTCACAATGATGTCCATTAGCTTCTTTCATCTCTGCGCTTTTGAAATCAGGTTGACATCAACAGTATTTTAAAAGATGGGATGGGGGCGAGGGAGAGAGAGAGAGAGAGAGAGAGAGAGAGAGAGAGAGAGAGAGAGAGAGAGAGAGAGAGAGAGAGAGAGACAGAGAGAGAGAGAGAGACAGAGAGAGAGACAGAGAGAGAGACAGAGAGAGAGACAGAGAGAGAGACAGAGTGAGAGACAGACAGACAGACAGACAGAGGCAGACAGACAGAGACAGACAGACAGACACAGAGGCAGAGAGACAGAGACAGACAGACAGACAGACCGACAGAGAGCATAGTGAGTATACAGAGGAAGTGTAGAAAGAAGATTGGGAATGTAGAAGTGTGGAGGATAAAGAAGATGGAGAAAGATTGGCGGGAGAAGGTGGATGAAGGAGAAAGAGGATGTAGAAGTATGGAGGATGTAGAATGTCGGAGAAGTGAGGATGTAGATGTATGTAGGATGTAGATGTATGGAGGATGTAGAAGTGTGAAGGATGGAGAAGTATGGAGGATGTAGGAGGTGTGGAGGATGTAGGAGAAGTGAGGAGGATGTAGGAGAATGGGGATGAAGGAGAAAAAGGATGTAGGAGAAGTGTGGAGGATGTAGGAGAAAGATGATGTAGAAGTGAGGAGGATGTAGGAGAAGTGAGGAGGATGTAGGAGAAGTGTGGAGGATGTAGGAGAAGTGAGGAGGATGTAGAAGTGTGGAGGATGTAGGAGAAGTGAGGAGGATGTAGAAGTGTGGAGGATGTAGAAGTGAGGAGGGTGTAGAGGTATGAAGGATGTAGGAGAGGTGATGAGGATGGAGGAGAAGTGTGGAGGATGGAGGAGAAGTGTGGAGGATGGAGGAGAAGTGTGGAGGTAGGAGAAGAAAGAGGATGTAGAAGTGTCAAGGAGAAAGAGAATGGAGGAGAAGTGTTGATGATGAAGGAGAAAGAAGATGTAGAAGTGTGGATGATGTAGGAGAAGTGTGGTGGATGTAGGAGAAAGATGTAGAAGTGTGGAGGATGTAGGAGAAAGAGGATGTAGGAGAAGTGTGGAGGATGTAGGAGAAATGTGGAGGATGTAGGAGATGTGTGGAGGATATAGGAGAAAGAAGATGTAGAAGTGTCAAGGAGAAAGAGAATATAGGAAACGTTTGGAGGATGACGGAGGAGAAGCGTGGACGATGAAGACAGAAGAACGATATTATAAACAAAAGTATGGGGAAGAAGAGGGATGAGGGTAGGGAGAGTGATGGATAGCTTATATTAGCGTTAA
>CM060332.1:47659871-47672371 GCA_030674155.1 Stramonita haemastoma | reverse complement strand
ATTTACAGTACAATGCAACATAGCATAGTTCAGTACAGCTTGGCAGCACGAAGCGTAGTGTAGTGTAGTGTGGTGTGGTGCGGTGCGGTGCGTTGTGTCGTGTTGCGTCGTGCAGTGCAGTGCTATACATTTCAAGAACATGCAGTACCAAATTTCATGATGTACAGTACCGTCGCTAATTCGTATAATTTGTATAATTTTGTATACCACTTTAAGTCACGGCAGATTTCTCTGCGTGGAATACGGGCTGCTCTCCCGAGAGAGAGAGAGAGAGAGAGAGAGAGAGAGAGAGAGAGAGAGAGAGAGAGAGAGAGAGAGAGAGAGAGAGAGAGAGAGAGCGTCGCCATAAGAGCAATGCCACCTGTCATTTCTTTTCCTGTCTGCAAGTGCATTTTGTTTCCTTATCAGTGTGAATTTTTTTTTACTACACAATTTTGCCACTGACAACTCGCTTGTTGCTGTAGGTTCTTTTTTCCATGCGCTAAATGCGTTTTGCACACCGCCCCTCGGTTTATCGGCCCATCCGGTCCAAAAAGACTAGCACCCAGACCACCTCTCACAGTCTAGTACATATGGGAAAAGTTTCGGGCACAGACTCAGGAAGCTATTTTCGGCGCACATCACAAGAGATGTATTTCACAACCAAAAAAATCATCACTTATCAAAGTTTTAACATTTCTTGACATTTCAGTCTAGGTCTTCTTCGCTCTTGCAAAAAGTCCTGCTGGGGATTTAAATCGATAAAAGAAAACTCAGCAGTAAATAGCCATATTTATTACTTCACAAACGTTTTGAAAACTCATGACATTTCAGATAAGTCTTAACTAAAGAGACAGAAAATCGTAATAATGATTAAAAACATAACAAACCCCAAGCCCAGATGTGTTTCACAATAACGAAAGCATTACTGTAGATTATGACGTTGTACTGTATGTATGTACCCTTTTCAACAACTACAGGATATTGAAATAAAAATACCATTTGATATTACAAAAATGCCTGTACTCTTTTTAAAAAAAACAACAGATTGGGGATGTTGAAATACAAAACTTCTTGATGTAACAACAAAAATACTGAGTGAAAATGGAAACCAATTTTAACGGTCGCAAAATTGGACAGACGTTTAAAGATCGTTTAGAAAAGAGGAATGGGCGTGGTGTGTGTGTGTGTGTGTGTGGGGGGGGGGGGGGGGGGGAATAACAGGATCGCTCCCGATTTATTAAGAGGTGTGGGTGTCAGCTTTCAGGGACGCCTTATGGCGGAGCGTTTGACTTCCCGTGGATCTAAGAAGTCATGGGTTCGTGTCTTGGTCGGGGCGTGTGTGATGAGTTAAGGATGGGGATTTTTTTTTTTTTACGATCTCCCGGTCAACTGCAACCTAGAACTTCCAGCACCCTCCCTTAGTGCGCGCGCGCGTGCGTCGTGCGTGCGTGCGTGTGTGTGTGTGTGTGTGTGTGTGTGTGTGTGTGTGTGTGTGTGTGTGTGTGTGTGTGTGTGTGTGTGTTGTGTGTGTGTGAGTGTGTGGTTGTGTGTGTGGTGTGTGTGTGTGTGTGTGTGTGTGTGTGTGTGTGTGTGTGTGTGTGTGTGTGTGTGTGTGTGTGAAGAAGAGAGAGAGAGAGAGAGGAGAGAGGGGGGGGGGGGGGGGGTACTGCCCGTTGTTATTCCCCAATTGCTTGCAGCAGCCCCAGTGGGAGGTGTCTCTGTCTGTCAGCCGTTCTGTTACAGCTAAACAATGCAACCTGCCCGGTGACATAGCAGAAAGTTATGCCCTGGTGACATTGTCTTTTGAAGTATTATATATATATATATATATATATATAATATATATATATATATTATAATATATTATATATTATATATATACGTGTGTGTGTGCGTGCGTGCTTGTGTGTGTTGTCTTGTCTTGTGTATGTATTTTGTTGTGTTGTGTTGTGGTGACGTGTGTGTGTGTATGTGTGTGTATGTGTGTGTGTGTATGTGTGTGTGTATGCGTGCGCGTGCGTGCTTGCATGCGTATGTGGTGTGTGTGTGCGTGCATGTGTGTGTGTATGTTTGTGCGGGCGTGCATGTGTGTATGTGTGTGCGTGTGTGTATTCGTGTATGTGTGTGTTTGCGCGCACGCGAATGCATGTGCTTGTGCGCTCACAAAAGTACATTGTACACCTACAACTGGAACTTAAGAATTGGCTGGTATTACCAGATTTTTTGTTTTTTAGTCTGGTAATTTTTTCTCTCCGTTTTTTTTTTTAACAGCTGCTTCGTTTGTATGGCTTGCTAGTGTAATGGTACTCTATGCCGTTCACTTTTATTAAACAGCAAGTGTATGCTGCAGTATACAACCTTTAGTATGTATTTATTTATTGACAGATTGTACCGTATGTTTTCTGTCAGTTACTCTGCGCTGTGGTGTGTGTGTCTATGTTATGTATTCATGCATGTATGAGTGTGGGTGGGTGGGGGAGTGTGTGTGTGACTCTGTGTGTGTGTGTCTGTGTGTGTGTGTGTGTGTGTGTGTGTGTGTGTGTGTGTGTGTGCGTGCGTGTGTGATTATGTTTGTGTGTGTGTGTGTATGTTGTGTGTGTGTGTGTGTGTGTGATTATGTTTGTGTGGGTGTGGGTGTGGGATTATGTTTGTGTGTGTGTGTGTGTGTGGGGGGGGGGGGGGGGTAGTGTTTACGTGTGTGTGTGTGCGTACGCGGCGTGTGTGCATGTGTGTGTGTGTTGATTTTCTGCCAGGGGTATAACTTTTGATGGGAGGAGGGACTTTATAATGTAGCGTTGACACCGGTTGCCTGATTGCATTTCAATGAGCGGATGTTGGATTCGTCACCGTTCAGGCCTGGTTAGACGCTGACAGCTTTCGAAAAGAGAGGGGGGGGGGGGGGGGGGGAAGCAGCGAAAGGGGGGGGAGAGGGGAGGGGGAGTAGGTTCTGACCCCTATCCTCCTATCCCCCCCCCCATTCATTATAATGGTCGTTTTCCTTCCTTTTTGATATGTTAAAGGGATTTTTTCCCCATTCATCCCAAGTTTGACAGTGTGGAGTCGACTCTCCATTCAGTTCACAAAGCGTATCTTTGTTGAAAATTGCGCGTTCGTCATTTTCAGTGTCGCGTTTGTATATCTAACAAAGGCGTGTGGAGTTTTTAAAGTGTTTGATTCATCAGTGTTTGCGAGAGAAAAAAAATCCCAGCAACAAAAAAGCCCCCACCCCCACCTCCCCCGCGCGCCCTCGCCCCTAACGAACATTTGAAGGGACTGATGATGATAGTGATTTGTCTGAGATGATAATGGTTTGACTTTTTAATTGACTGTTGGCTTTTTATTATTATTTTTTATTTTTTATTTTATTAAATTTTAAAAAAAATAACTTTTTGAGGACTCATTAAGGCACAGCTCTGCATTTTTCAGCAGTGGGTCCTTGGCAGAACAGAGAGAGAGGAATGGAGGGAACTGGTTGTTAAGTCTTCAGGGGTACCCCTTGGTCGCCAGACTAAGGGATAGATAGATAGATCGATCGATCGATCGATCGATAGATAGATAGATAGATAGATAGATAGATAGGTAAGTAGGTAGGTAGATAGATAGATAGGTAGGTAGATAGATGATAGATAGATAGATAGATAGATAGATAGATAGATAGATAGATAGTGTCCTTGGCAAAGTTATCTCATGCTAGATTTTTCTTCTTCAGAAATTAGAGTGGATAGTAGGGGACAAAATAATAGTAGGGTCCTGCTGGATATTTCTGATATCTATACTTCACCGCATTTTCTTAAAAATAGTATTAGTCAGTGAAACGTGGCTCAAACACACACGCACGCACGCACGCACGCACGCACGCACGCACGCACGCACGCACGCACGCACGCACGCACACACACACACACACACACACACACACACACTCATCACATCCTGCACGACCCTTGAACAGTCGCCCATAACATTTTCTCGCATACAATCATCATCATCATAATAATAGCAGCCGCCCACGGGGGCGGTTAATTTTAAAAAATGGCGTGTGCAAGTCTTCCTGTCCTGTGTCGCCATGTAATGGCGGCCTGGAGGCGTCACGTGCTATGACGTCATAGGTTACAGCAGCGAAAAGTTGCGCGCGCATCCTGTCTGATCTTTGGCCAGGGTGACAAGAGCAGAGATGAGGTCAACATCTTTGCCGTGGAATGATATATACGAGTATGTTGGTATACATGTAGGTATGTAGGCTTTCTTTTCTTTCTTTCTTTATTCTTTTATATCGAGGATAATGGAAAAAGCACCCATGTGCTTTTTTTTTTTTTTACATCCAGTCCCCGTGTGCATGCAGTTTTGTAAATATTGTCATCTCATGATCTGTTCCCACCGGCACACAATGGCCTACTCTTACAAAAAGCGGAACAGGATTTAATGTGTGCGCAAGGTGTTCTGCGTGCGTTCGCACACGTGGGGTTGACTTCAGTGTACGTACCTGCATAATGGCAATGTGGAGGGCTCCTTCCTCCTTCTGACCCTGTGTTCGTAAAGGCTTTGGTTTTAAACAGGTTATATCAGACAGAGCACACTTCCCCGTCAGGATGCCGGGGGACTTGTCAGTATAAATTAATAGCATCCCCTCCTCCTGGAAATTCTGTGCTGGGAATTCCCTCTTTTCTATCCCTCTCTTTGTTTCTGCCTTGTTCCTTTTCGTCTTGTCAACGTTTTAATAATAATAATAATTAATAATTAGTAATAATAATAATATAATGATAATAATAATAATAATAATAATAATAATGATAATAATAATAATTTAATAATAATAATAATAAAATAATAATAATAATAATAATAATAATAATAATGCTTTTTTCCCAGAAAGACTTAACGATAACAGTTCTCTTCCATACCGAAGTCGGATGCGTTGGGTCAGGTGCTTTAACGTGAGCGCAACGCATTTTCACTCATTTTATGACAAGACAACAACAGTGTCTGTCTGACGATTCGACAACGACGACGAAGAAACAGAGCATATTGCATTACATATGAACAACAACCATCAACAGCATAGCAACAACGACGACGAAGAAACAGAGCATATTGCATTACATATGAACAACAACCATCAACAGCATAGCAACAACAACAAGCTTAAAGCTGATATTATTGTGTTCAACAGACGTCATTAGTATGACGTACTGGTGGACAGAACACACGTCATCTTCATGTTATAACCGGCTTAAGTCTCTTGTCGTAGTGAATAGGGTTGACAGTCATGAAGAGGAGAGGGTTTATTCCTTGGAAAATGGTGGTTTATGCTCAGCTTGAATGACATGTTGTTTTCATCAGGTTTATTCCATAGAAAATCGTGGTTTTTGTTCAAACTTGGACATGTTATTTTCATCCATGTTATTTGTCATCTACGTAAAAGTGACCATCTGGGAAAGACTGACGTGGTTCCTGTGCCCGAATTGATCCTTTAAATCTGAAATTTCTGTTCCAGAAAATGGTCAGTCGGATCAGTAATTCTGACTTTTCCTCCCCCCCCCCCAATCATCTGTCAGCGAGTTTGCGATAATGACAAGGCTCAGACAGTCCATGTACATCAGGACCGTTTTTGTTGTTGGTTTTTTTATTTTTTTATTTAAGGTGTGAAGGCACAAGGCCTTATTTAATTATTATTAGGTCTTTGGATTTGCGTGAAGGGTTTTTTTTTTTTTTTGGTATCAGCTTTTCAGTAAACTTCAAGAAAGCTGTCGGAAGAATAGAAAATAGTTGCGTTATATTTACAGCTGCTAACGGCAATTTTTGTCGAGATTGTTTTTTTGTTTTTAAGTGATATTATTATTTAGGGGTGGGTATGTCACTGAAAAGGATGAGCTTCACGAGTAATCGTGTTAATACTGTAGAGAGACATGTGGGCGATATTTTTAGAAAAGAAACAAGCAAAAGCAAACAAACCCTCGTCTCCCACCACCACCCCACCATCACCCCACCCGCTCCCCAAAGAACAAAAAAAATATACACCACCCCCCCCACACACACCAAACCCAAACTAAACCAAACAATTAAAAACACTGAAAGTGATCTGAAACAATCATTACTGAATGACTTAGCAGTAGCAAGAGCAGCAACATTGCATCGCCATTAACATCAACGACGACAACAACAACGTGTGAATCTGTATTATTACCATGTTCATCAAAATATATACAAACCACTGTCGGATTTGACAAGCGTGTGATTTGCGAATGGTAAAAAAGTGCAACCATGACACTTCTGTTACTTCTAAACACAGAATGGGGCTAAAAAAATCTTTTATCGAGGTTACTGGAATAACACTCATGTGCTTTTTTACATCCAGTCCGTGTGTGTGCAGTTTTGTGAATCTTGTCAACTGTTCCACGCACACGATGGCTACTCTTACAAAAAGCGGAAAGATTTAACGTGTGCGCAAGATGTTCTGCGAGCGTTCGAACCGGGCTCCCTCGGTTTACAATCTCATCCGAAGACTTTTGGAGAGAGTTGAGTCAGCACTGATCATAAGTGTAATAATTATGCTCCCCCGTAGGATACCAGGGTCTGTCAGTATAAACAGCATCCTAACCTTCTGGAAATTCTGTGCTAGAAATTCCCCTTTTCTATCCTCTCTGTTTTTACCTTGTTCCTTTTCTTCCTGTCACCTCCTTCTCGAACGTCTATATTCTGCCTTCTTGGTCCATTCTCCTGCATTTTTCCCCCAGAAAGACTTAAAAGAGAACGATTCTCTTCCCGCGCCTAAATTTCGGATGCGCTGGCCCGACTTGTCATGTCAGGCGCTCAACGGCAGCGCAACGCATTTTCACTCATTATGACAGACAACAGTAGCTGCTATCTGAGCGTTTGATGATGATGATGATGGACGATGATGATGACGACGAGACGACGAGACGACGAAGAAGAGAGAAGAAGAAGAGAAGAAGAAAGAAGAAGAAGAAGAAGTGTAATATGCGCGGAAGAGACGAAGACTTGGAATAAAAAAAAGAATTGTCAAGTACTGGAGGTTTTTTTTGCTTTATGGCTTCATGATCTTTCTCTTTTCAAGAGCTTTCATCTTTTTCGTCTCATCTGTCGAGTGTTATACTCGGGTAGTCAGTGCATGGGAACTGCACTGTGTCTGATTTGTCTTGAAAATTGGGTGGGAGGGAGAGAGGGAGGGAGGGAGAGAGAGAGAGAGGAGAGAGAGAGAGAGAGAGGAGAGAGAGAGAGAGAGAGAGAGAGAGAGAGAGAGAATTTGATTTTGTGTTGGGTGTGTTGTGTGTGCAGGTTTGTGTGTGTGGATGTGTGTGTGAGCGCGTGCGCATGCGTGCGTGCGCGCGCGCGCGCGTGTGTGTGCGTGCGCACTAGGTGTGTGTTTGTGTGTATGTGTCACAGTGTGTGTGTGTGTGTGCGCGCGCGCGCGCGCATGCGTCCATGTGTGTGTGTATGTATGTGTATGTGTTACTGTGTGTGCGTGTGCGTGCGTGTGTGCGAGCATGTGTGTGTGTGTGTGTTTAAAGGTTTGAAAACATTTCAAGGGCTAGTTTTATTTTCTTTTTGCTGTGGAGCTATTTTGGGTTGTTGTTTTTCGCTAACTAAATTCAGTTAATTTAATTGGAAAGCGACCTGGACAGGGAGCCGTCTGTTGCTGTGTCTGTCAGCGTGGATATGTCTTACACACACCGACAAACAGACAGACAGACAGACAGAGACAGGCAGGCAGACAGACAGGCAGGCAGGCAGACAGACAGACAGACAGGCAGGCAGGCAGGCAGGCAGGCAGGCAGGCAGGCAGCCGCCCACACACACACTCACGCACACCACACACACACACGCGCGCGCGCGCGCACGCACACACACACACACACACACAAACACACACACACTCACACACACACTCAACACATACACACACACACACACACACACTACACACACACACTCACACACATACACACACACACTTACACACACACATCACACACACACACACACCTACACACACACACACACACAACACACACACACACATACACACACATACACACACACACACTTCCACCCCCATCCCCCCACCACCCCCACACACGAACGCACACATTGGAAGCGTCAGAACAGACTTTCCCCTGTTGCCTCAAGTATTTAGATGGGGGGGGAGGGGTGGGGGAGTCTACTATATTTTCACACCAGGAAACTGCACCCGTCCCTGGCGCACGTGCAATCGTCATCCGATCTGACATCTGCACCCAGGGACAGCTCTAGTGTCACGGACTTGCAGCCCCGCTATAGCCCCTGTGGTCCAGTCCGGCTGGAAAAAAAAACAAAATAAACGGATAGAAAACTGAAAATGAATTTTCGATGTCGGCAAAGCTTTTTATATATATATCTGTTGTGTTGTGTGTTGTTGTTGTTTGTCGTGTGTGTTGTGTTGTGTGTGTGTGTTGTGTGTGTGTGTGTGTTGTGTGTGTGTGTCTGTCTGTCTGTCTGTCTGTCTGTCTCTCACTTTCTTCTTCTGTCTGTCTTGACTGTTATATTTCTCTGCGTTTCTTGCCTGTTCTGTCTGTCTGTTTCCTTTCTCTCTCTCTCTCACTACCCTCTACTACAACCAAACACACACACACACACACGCACACACACACACACACACACACACACACACACACACACACACACACACACACACACACACACATCACTTTGCTTTTCTTTTGCAGTGCAGTTTGATGGAGAGGGTCTCTTACTCCCCCTTACCCCCCTTCTTACTTTTCTTGGTAGGCCTATCTACTTTTTGATTTTTATACATCTCTCAGTATGTAGTGTAGCGTATTGCAAAACTTTCAAACATGGCAGATTTCTCTGCGTGAAATCGAATTAGGTTGCCTCTGCCCTCTATACGTCAGGGAAGGTAAAGCAGTGAAGGAGGGAAGATGGGCGCCGCCCTTAATATGCTGACTCGTGGAGATTAGAAGCTGAAGTCTGTGATGCCTTGCTCCCCTATGACCACATAGGTTATGGGACACATACACATTAAGTTTATTACCTACCTAGAGAAGCTGAGGTGTCTGATGCCTCGCTCCCCTACGACCACATAGGTTATTAAACCTGCAAATGAGAGTGACAGCATGCTTCTCAGCATGAACCCTCCTGTCCTGTACAATATGGCATAGAAAACCCTATTGGCCATCTGTTTCCCTACTTACCTTGACACTTACAGATATATGGCCCACTTATCATGACAAACGTATATGGCCCATTATCATGGCAAATTGAAATGGGAATTGAAATAAAATTAAATAGTATATATTGCAATCATTTATTTCACCTTGTACTTGTTCCAGACAGGTCAAACAGCACAGTCTACAATTTTATACCAAAATTGCTGCTTCATTTCCACTACATACTAATGTTTATCTCGACTTCTGAGCTATTTCAAACATTAAAAAGGAATAGAACTGTTTATGATAGCCTATGAAAGGGAGGTGAATGTTGCCATAAAATAGAGTGAAAGTTTTATCACGCAAATCGAATGTGGTCAAAAACTCTAAAATACAGTTGAACAACGTTGATAATTTAAAAAAAGTTAAAGTCTGTCCCGAGCCTAAGGCTCATCAGGCCGGTGCTTATCCTGGTTTCTGTGGCGTTAAGCGACTGAGAGTCATCGACTCCCCCCTGGATAGGACGCCAGTCTATCGCAGGGTTAACCCCCAACACAAGGTTGGTACCCCATTTACACCTGGGTGGGGTGAGAAAATAGCCGTAAAGTGCCTTTTCCAAGGTCACAACGCCATAGCCGAAAGCTGGGATCGAACCCGCAACCTTTAGATTACGAGTCCAACGCCCTAACCACTAGACTACAGCGGCAGCCGTTGATAATTATGCAGCATAAATTAACAGAAGTAAAATATTTTACAGCTTAAAGACATTTGTCCCTGGCAAACTTGAGACCCCTTCACCCTACCTCCTTCCCTCCCTCCTCACCTGAAAATTTTGTGCTAGGAGTTCCCTCTTTTCTATCCCTCTCTTTGTTTCTTGCCTTGTTCCTTTTTTTCTTCCGGTCACCACCACCTCCTTGGTTTTTTGTTTTTTCTGGCTCTTGATCCATTCTCCTGCCCTTTTCCCCCCAGAAATATTTTTGTTGGAAATTATTTCTTTTTATGTCCCATCTGTTCCTCTCATCGCTCCTGTCCACGACACTAGAGGGAGTCATAAATGTCAGAAATGCGGTTGCATTGTGTGGAGGAGGTTTTGTAGCTGGCTGGACTGGCTGGCAAGCGTTGTTTTTTGTCAGTCAACTGTGAGTCTGGTTGGCTAGCTGGCTAGTTGGCTGGCTTGTTGGCTGTGTTGGCTGGATGGCTGGTTAGCTGGTTACTGGTTAGTTATCGCGTTGACATTTACCTTCCCCCTTTTGTTTGCTCGAACTGCGTTCAAAGCAGGGTGGGGTGCCGTGGTGTGGTGTGGTGTGGTGTCAGATTGTAGCGGCCGTGGTATTTTGAGGGTTAGCTGGCTGGGCCATGGGCTGTAGTGTCTGAAGCCTGCCTGCCTGCCTGACTGCCTGACGGATTGCTAATCACCTCGTTAAACTGGTATGAATGAAATGTGGGGATTGTGTGTTAGTGTTAGTGTAGTGGTGTGGTGTAGTGTAGTGTGTGTGTGTGTGTGTGTGTGTGTGTGTGTGTGTGTGTGTGTGTGTGTTGTGGTGTGTGTGTGGTGGGGTAGGGGTAGGGTGGTGGTGGTGGGGTAGGGGTAGTGTGTGTGTGTGTGTGTCGGGGAGGGGGGGTGTGTGTGTGTGTGTTGGGAGGGGGGGGGGTGTAGTGTTAAAGTTAAAGAAAAATTCGACATTTTATCTCCAGATGGTACATTGAATAAGCATTGATTAGCTTTCTTTTTATCAAGCCATAGTGTGTGTGTGTGTGTGTGTGTGTGCATGCGTGCGTGCGCGCGTGTGTGTGTTAGTGTATGTGTGTGTGTGTATGTGTGTAGTATGCGTGCGTGCGTGTATCGTGTGTGTGTGGGTGGTGTGTGGGGTGCGTGCGTGTGTATATGTGTGGGTGTGTGTGTGTATGTGTGTGTTGGCACTAACATTGTCTATCTGATTCCGTTGTGTCCGGCAGCTAGCAGCTAGTCCCTAAAGTTTCCCACAAATGACAAAAGATTCAACTTCATGTGGAAGTCTCAGTGACAGACATAAATGCTGCTGCTGCTGCTGCTGATGATGACGGAAAGACTACAGTACTTTTACTGATGACTTATTGCATTATTCCTATTGCATAGTGTGTGGATGCTTTTATACTTACTGTCCCGCTCCCTCGCTAGCTTGCGGCTTCCTACGTGTGTGTGAAAAGTGTAAGTCATGTCGCGAGCCTAAGGCTCATCAGGCCGGTGCTTATCCCGGTTTTTGTGGCGTTAAGCGACTGAGATTTCACAGACTCTCACTGGATAGTGTCGCCAGTCTATCGCAGGGTTTACCCCCAACACAAAGTTGGTAACCCTAATTTAACCTGGTGGGTGAGAAAATAGCCTTAAAGTGCCTTTTCCAAGGCACAAAGCCATAGTCGAAAGCTGGGATCGACACGCAACTTTAGATTACGAATCCAACCCCCTAACCACTAGACTACACGCGGCCTATCCCTACGGGGACTTTGACATTAAAAACTGAAAAATTTCCTGCTAAAACATTTAACATACAATTGAGCAGAATTTGCGGAGGAGTCATTTTGACTTGCAAAATAGACTATCCCAGCAAAAAACCAAACAACCCCCAAACAAAACCAAAAACCCCAAAACAAAACAAAATAATAAAATAATAAAACGAAACAAAACAAAAAAAAACGTAATCATAGAAAAGAGAAATTGCAAGAGAAAGAGTCAATTGACATTTAAAACTTAGACTTCGCCTGTCAAAAACCTATTAACGTAAAACCAAAAACAGCAGAGTTTGCACTGTCGCAATCAGAAAAAGCACACACACACACACACACACACACACACACACACACACACACACACACACACACACACACACACACACACACACACACACTACGAGTGTGTGTATATATCACCCACCCCGGAATGACTCGTGAATACTGCAGATGGTTGCAATAATATAGGCCTGTGTAGGTATCGATGCTGAATTATGCACGCTATCCATTAGCATTCCGGTAGTAGGGCACTGTGTGAGGTCTCTCTCTCCCTTTCAACTCGCCCGGTTGTCTAAATCCCCGGAGATGAAGAGACTACAAGCGTTGAAAGGTTACCCGTTAGGAGAACCGTTTGACTGGGGTCTTAACGTGATACCTGGCCTGAAAGGGAAGAGCGTGTTTCGATTAGGTCGAAGGGAGGGAGGGAGGGAGGGAGTGTGTCATGCTGTCAGTGATATGATGCGCTTGAGTATGTATGTATGTATGTATGTCATGTATGTATTAGATGTATGTATTGTATGTATGTATGTATGATGTATTTCAGTGATCCTTCCGTTTGGGTCAGTCGGGAAGGAACGATGTGGAAAA